>JAQQZZ010086512.1:0-35034 GCA_030265115.1 Mopalia vespertina
AACCCCCCTCCACTATAAAATACACATTACGATAACGTTAATCTGAGGAATAAGACGTGATAGAAGCATTAAATATAAGGTCAATGGACAAACCATACATAATTAGTATTGCTAATCAAGTAATAATTAATAATAATATTAATAATTTTATTATCTCTGATTTATTTTATTCTATTGTTTTAGGTTTCATTTGAGAATACCACGAATTAGTCTTCGCACTGCGTATTATCCTTTTTTAAAATCAAAATACAGAATTAAATTCGATTTAATATCAAATAATATTGTCTCTTTGCGTTTTATATTTTATTGAAGGTTATTTCAGTGCCATGAAGATGCCCGGGATGGAGGAAGCCACCTCATACAATGCCATGAAGATGCCCGGGATGGAGGAAGCCACCTCATACAATTCTGGTAACAAATAATAAGATCAGCCGGTAAAGAATACTAGGAGTCAAACGGGGTTCACAATAAAACTCAGTACAAGTTAACGGTTCAATAAGTCAATAAAGATTCTTCCTGAGGATGCGGACAACGGAAAAGCTCTAACAAATGAGGAATGCACTAATTCCGTTATTCGGTTATGTGTGTGGTTATTAGCATATTAACTCACAGTATAATCCACAATTATACTTTTATTTGTTTTTTATTGAAACAGCAGCCAATGTTTGCGACCTAATGAGTTTTTCAGTTCACCATATCAGTATAATAACTCACACGATAATAAATCAATTCATTAATTTAATGTGACCTTCGTTTATTAAGATATGGAATTTGACCTGCAGTTTTACAATAAAGCGCCACAAAAATGGAAAAGCCATTTGGCAGCTCTTCGTGTGCATTTAGATGCCGTATGATAGGCATCATTGATTCTGTGAGTCACAGCTAGAACTACATTATATTAACTCCCAGCTGGTGCCGTTCAACCTGCATGGACAAGCTATCATGTTTGACTATATCACTCATGTATCAGGATTCCTCTATTTATTAAAATGCTTTCCAGTGTTTTTCGTTACTGTTCAATGTATAACATAGTTATACGCATAGAAAGGAATCTTTAAAGGTAGACTTGACAGAACCCGCAATATTCAATTTATTGATAGACTGGTGTTTGACACCGTCCTCGTCGACATTTGAACAACAACAGTAATTCGCACAAGCACAATAATCAAGTGTGAAGTGTTTGCTTTGTTGGAAAGTTTATCTTCCTCCAGTGCTAAGAAGACAATGTTGCTACGCTATAAACTCGCCATTTTTTTTTTAACTTTGATAATTAGCGAGACCGAAAGAACCCATTTAAACGGATCATAGTTTACATGTTATGGGAATGTTCAATGCAGTATGTAGGCTTTTTGCTCCGAGGTGCTATGGTTAGCGCCATTGTGTATATTGCACCGAGATGCTATGGTTAGCACCAGTGTGTACATTGCTCCGATGTGCTATGGAAAGCCCCAGTTTGTTTTAACACTGCAACAAAAACTATTGTACAGCCAAGTAAATGCACTAAACAAAATTGACTGACCAAAATGTTGAAGTGAGATATCGTTTAATCGCTATAGTGTGTTTCTGTGTTTGTTCATTGGTATATGTTATCTCAAAGGATTTATCTACAAGAAAATCGTATCTACTTACAAAGCTGACAGCCTGGTCCCCAATACCCTTGGGCACATCCTCTCCTGCACCACCCCGTTTCTTTGTTACAAACATCTCCATTTATACAGCGACAGCGAAAGTTACACTTATATCCAAACGATCCATTCGGGCACCTGTGCAATAAGTCCGCAATGTCATCTGTATGGACAAAAACATTATTAGATAAACACACTTAAATTAACGCTGATAATTTAATAACATTAGAAATTGAAAATATTTTTTAACAGATTAAAACAAAGATAGAGCTCACATGTCTGTAAGTAATTGTCTATAACATGTGTGAATAATACATTGGTTGTTGACAATTTTTCTTGATTAGAATTTTTTTTGACCTATTACATCTACATGTTATTATACAACAAAATGAGGTAAAGTTGTATTGTGCTTGATATGTGACTTATAGTAAAACTAATGTAAAAACATGAGTCTTGTTCGCACAAAATTGATAAATATCATTCATCCAAAAAGTGTTTATTTGCTTTAATGTATTGGTTAATTCAGATAACGTTGTTCACTTAAGCAAAGAGGAGATGAGTACTAATTTTGTTCTCACAAACTTGGAATCGGGTAATAATGCTAACACCATATTTAAAGAAAACAATGAACTGTATCATGAGTCACGTGTGAGCTGGGTGTTAGCACGAGCTAGGCACGTTCTACCTGTCAACACGCGCACATAAAATGATTGATTTATAGCAAGGGTTGAAATGGATGACTAAAGTCTTCATCCAGGGTGCCTAGCACTACACTGTCAAGTGTTATCATAGTTTGTTAATCATCGCGTTGTGTGGCTTTGCCGGCTAAAATATAATAACATTTTGTGTACAGGTAAAAATACACCTTAAGACGTGAAGCACAAACGATTAATTCATCTGTTGATAAATGCCACATTCTCCTTAATTGTGATTCATACAAATGGATAAGCTACGTAACACCGCATGTAGTTTTCACAGGAAAACAAAGGTTATCTGAGGTTTAGCAGAATAACCATTTGTTTATACTACGTTGAAAAACGATCTAATACTCAAGTTGTGTCCAATGGTTTGTAGACGTATGGCCATTCACTAGACTGCACACATTCATTTATGTTTAATATGACTCTATGCCCAGAAAAGGGCATAAAGATTTAATAAAAATCTGAATCTGAAATCTGGACATTTCCTTATCTTTTAAAACGAATAGTCTCTATCATTGTTTCAAGACTGATTCACAAAAGCAGTTGTGAATCAATAAAACAAATTTCTTCTTTTACGTTATGGGAAGTGGAGAGGTATTTTTTTTAATTTCGATCAGGCTGGGTAAATGTGCAAAGGCTTCAAAACTAGAACGAACTCGATTGAAAAAGAGCAATAATAGAAAGAATGCTTCGAGAGATTAAGTGATGGTTAATTGTGAATACACGACAGGGTTACATGAAGTGATCTTACGCGTTATATACTACTGCTATCAAAATGGGATGAATTTATATTGGTGATAAGGGCGTCGACGTTGTGGTTTGTTTGGCACGCTATGTTATCACTATTTCAGAGTCTGTCCATGTCCCTCTGCAGCACACTCCGCAGACCATAACAATTTAACCTCTATTGATTCTCTTTAACTTTCCAAAGCTCCCACTAGGACAGCTAAAGGCATGTAGAGAGGGAATATGGGCGACATCTTCAAGCTGGCCTTTACCGGTTCTCTGCCGGACTCCAAGGCAGTAGTGCAGTAGCCATCGAGTTCCCCCATCAAGTACCCTATTGCCACCAGAACCCTTCAGCTCAAGAGAGAAGCTAATCAAATAAGCAAATTCTTTTGAAATTCAGCCACGGAGACAAATTGTGATAATAGCCTAGCAAGCCACAATCAATTACCCTGATGAGTCAAAATGAAGTTTGGTTGTCTTTCCTGTTACGACATTCACAATACCGAGACACGTCAGGCAAAGGCAATGGCTACATGCCAAAACTTCTCCCGACAATCTGGAAAGATTCCAGTAGATTAAGTTTTTTAGCGCCTGTTGGAATGGAAACACCACAAAGATCCCGAACTAGACGCATGGACAGAGACACTCAAAATGTCTTGAAAGTTGAAATAAGACATAGAGTCGATTATGTTAAAAGCACACGGAAAAAAGGAAATCATGACATTGTCCAATTTGTCTATATTGTGCTTAAAACGAACTAAAATAACCATTCGAAATTATCTATGTATGTTGTTTTTACTAATGAATGCATTTTAGTAGTTTGACAGCACTTGGATTGACGAGTTCTTGCCAAACTACTCGCCTTTCGTTAATTGTGTCGTTAACACAATTATTGTAACTCCGATGTATGCCACATGTGTTTAGTGTACCTATGTTTATAGTTTTTATTTGTTTTGGTGAGGTCATCCCGGTGTTTAAGTATAAATATAGAGACAGGAAGATAAGCACTAGCTGTTGATAGGTGCTTTCTAATGTTATCATTCTAATGTTGATAGCCTGACATTTAATGTCCCTGAAGGTATCTACATCACTATGACATTTACTTGTACATTCGTTATTTGAAAGAAAAAAAACAGTCACCCAGCCAACCAGTCAGCCAACCAGCCAGCCTAGCATGTAAGACAGTCAGTCAGTCAGTCAGTCAGTCAGTCAGACAGACAGACAGCCAACCAGTCAGTCAGTCAGTCAGTCAGTCAGTCAGTCAGTCAGCAAACCAGTCAGTCAGTCAGACAGACGGCAAACCAGTCAATCAGTCAGTCAGTCAGACAGACAGCCAACCAGTCAGTCTGTCAGACAGACAGTCAACCAGACAGACAGCCAACCAGTCAGTCAGACAGACAGACAGGATTAAAACCGTGGTAACAAGGAACACGGTTTGCAGTGATATTCGGCAGATTACAGTTAACTGTGGGGTCCTCATCAGGCAAATTACAACTTTATAAAACAACGGGACAAGGTAATGATGTCGTACAGCTGCAGAGCAATGTAGTTCTTCTTAAAGCTACCAACACATTTAATTATTCTTAAATAAACATTCTGTTCATTTTTACTTTGGACACATCACACATTAAAGTTTTACACACTTTTTAAAAAGCAGATGAATATTTCAGTAAGTGAAGTGGCTTCCTGTGAATAACGTTTGTACCGTAAACCCAAACACCAACCAACCAGCAGCCAACCAGCCAACCAATGAATGAATAAATCAATCAATCGTCCAATCAATCTATCAATCAAGCAATCAATTAAGAGCAATCACCTAACCAACGAAGCATTCAATTTGCTTCCTGACTCAAAATGACACTTCAAAGCCATAATGTGTGATTTGTGAACATTTGGTTCGACTTTATGTGAAGCCAAGATGTACTGCGAAGAACAAGAGGACAGATAGCATTTATAATACTGTGAGTTAAAAAAAGACCATGAAACAACTTGAGATGGCAAAACCAATGGTAATACCATGTGGGATGACAAAAAAATTAAACAAAAAATCCAGCAAACCCCAGGAATGAATTACTTGTTCTTTATCCTTTCATTCTGACGCCTTTTGAAGGCCCTTATTGACTCATCAGATTAAGTCTAATCCCCAAACTCATTTACACACCAGCTCGTCAATAAAACTCTGATCACCTTTTATATAACGCTGAATGTAGTTTGATTTGACAGTCGTATTTACTCTCCACAAAGAGGTTGCAGTATCGATCCACGGTAAATCCCCACGAATGGAGAGCAGGGTTTCCCTGATCCTGCAATGAGCTAACAATAGGGCACCGGGTCAACAGAATCAGAACCAAATTTCCCCCAATACTTCTATTCGCAATTTAGACAGCATGCGAAATGATTAAAGCAACAAATTGTATCCACGTGTTGCAATAGTAATGTAGAAGTAACACAACACATGTGTTAGGAGGTCCCGGAATATTTTTGTCAATCTTATGGTCCCGCAGTTATAATGTAAGAATGTTGTTGTTAATCTTATGGTCCGCAATTATAATATAAGAATGTTTTTGTCAATCTTATGGTCCCGCAGTTATAATGTAAGAATGTTGTTGTCAATCTTATGGTCCCGCAGTTATAATGTAAGAATTTTGTTGTCAATATTATGGTCCCGCAGTTATAATGTAAGAATTTTGTTGTCAACATTATGGTCCCGCAGTTATAATGTAAGAATGTTGTTGTCAATCTTATAGTCTCGCAGTTATAATATAAGAATGTTGTTGTCAATCTTATGGTCCCGCAGTTATAATGTAAAAATGCTCTGGGTTTGCTGCCTTTCTTGCTATATTATTTGAAAGACCAAAATAAAACAAAAACAAGAAAACAGGTCTATGTAACTTAACAGTTCCCCGGTTTTAACGCTTTGCGATGAATTGTATCCCATTTTCTGCACACACCTTATCCGGACAACCTACCAACCGTGGACGGCTGCAGTAAAGCTTTTGTTAATATATTACTAAAGGTAAAATTACAAGAACAACGTATTTAATTATCCACATTCTGTTGATCTAAATACATTTAAAATGTATACAGGAGGAGCTGATGTTTCCTTCAATGGGAAAATGTGTGTTTGTTTGATTGTGGTTTTCCGCCGCTCTTAAGGTTACTTCATTCCCATTACGGAGTGCCAGACAATGGGTGAAGAAAATTTCGGTATTTTTGCATTGGCTGACCTTGTTTAGTACTACAGTACTTAGTCATTTCTAGCAAAAACTATCAAAATGAGTTTTCTGACAGCTGACCAAATTGCATTTGTATTTTCACGCCCCTCGCTATAAACTTCATTTTATTACCAGCCAAGTTAAATAAAGTGGAGAAAAATTCACTTAGAGAGTCATTATAGTAGAATTACACCAGGCGTAATAACTCTTTATGACAAAATGGTATTGCGATAATAAAGGAACAAACCGTCTTTAAAACAGTTTACCGTGTACACGCTAGAACACACCACTGACCAATATCAGAGACAATCTATAGGCCCTTTAATCTACTCCAATGTTACCATATCCACCAACCGATGACTCATATATGAGAAGAGCAATAGAATTTAGTATGTGCCTCGATACAATCACGTCTCATCTCGACACTGATTGCTTGAAGCTAAAAGCAGAAAACACATGTGTTTCCCCTTTGATTGATGCACGTCCAGAGACTTCCAAGGTGTTTAAAACAAAGAACTGGTCGGTCAACCACCCAATCATAGAAGAGAGTATGGAGATAGAAAGGACAGAAATAAAATATACTTATATCATGTAAACTAAAAAACTTTTAATGCTGTCGCACTCAATCTCATAACAGAAAGTCCACAAAGTATCCCTAAGAATGCTTAACAAAATCTCGCAATATATTTCTATTGAATGCATCTTAATTCAACAAATATCGTTAATGACAGTTTATTGCTTTGTCCAGTGAGAACATTTTTTGAATTTATAATTTCCCTGAACACAAGATAGCGAAAGAGACGGTACGCAGACAATCGCTCAAGACGCCCGAGAGAACCAAACCTAATGAGGTGACTAAGAAAGAACAGATGATGTCCTCGTTGACAGAAACCTCTTGATGAATCTGATGAATAACTAATGTTGTGGTCAGTGCAACCCATCACAGTGTTCCTGGTAGACCACAGCGCCACCATACGACGCCACAAAGTCCCAAGGGAAGTAATCCATTTAAAAGTCAACAGTGTCATACAGCCTCGCGATGATTAATAAGTTTTTGAAATACCGGTATTTTCCAATTTCATAGAAGGCCAACATTTTCATTTCAATCGATTTCAGACTGACATGCCTTATTCCGAAGAATAGAAAATATTTAAAATACACACTCAATATTATAACATTTATTATAGATTGCTTCCATTGTAAACAGCTATATACTTGTCATGAGTGTGTATGTTACAATGTTAATCATTAGGAAATTGTGTTTTGTTGAAAGCAGAGGGGTACAGATACAGCTTTGCTCTGTCCCCCTTCCCCCACGAAAAACTTAACAGCCAATCGTTCGTATCAATAACATGTAATGTATTAGCATCTCCAGTGAAACAAATGGCAGCCGCATCTATTTCCAGTTTTCAATATACAAAAAAAATCGAGAGAAAATACTATTGCCAATTCACAAATTATTGCACCCCCTTCTCTTCATAACATATCTTGATTGTGAGAACTATCGGTTAGTATTTCTGACTTGTTAGACACAAGCACTCGTTATGACAACCACTCTGCCCTGGAAACTGTTACGCCTAGTTGGACGCTTTAGAATACACGTTAAATCGACCGTGTAAAGTAATAGCCAATATTTTCTCCCAAGCCTCCGTCATTAGTTGGTATTGTCCTCATTATGTGGCACTGGACACACGGTATTATAAACTGGAACACGCTATGACCAGTCACGAATGAAGATTTGATTGTTTCTTGTTATAGTACAATGCTCATTCCAGAAAAGTCGTTATCGTTTTGGAAAGACGTAATTTACGGTACTCATTTTCAACATTAATACTTATTCTATTAGAGCTGCAGATGAGGGGCCTCTTACACAAATCCATATTAACTAACGACGAACGTTATTACCATAACAACAGAATGTCTTCAGTAGTCGTCGTCGTGTATTATACAGAATATTGTCCGACCAAAGAAACAATGTAGTATAAAACTGTCCAAAGAAAGAATGTAGTTCTCGAAAGATTGTCATATTGCCAAAGGTTTGAAATTGTCATGGAAAATTTAATGAAACAACTCTGATTTACGAATTTATCTTTAATATAAATTATAAAAGAATATTTCACATTATTGCTCTCGTGAATGATCTTTCACCACTCACTCAGTTACTGGTATTCAACATTCCCTGTATAATATCCTCTATATAACGTAGAATGGCACCTGGACATAACGTCTTATAACGTTTACCGACACAAGAGAACATAACATCGTATTAGGTATAAAGATACTAGAAAATAACGTCTTATGACGTATAATAAAAAATCTTAGTGGAAAATAAATCATAGTTTTACAAAATTCTTCCCACTATCAAGCGCATGTTTTAAAATAACGCGTGTAAATTAAATACAAACTTTTATTTTCGCGTTTGTATATAATTGGACTTAAACTAAGTTATTACATATCATCCAAAGAAGTTAAAGTGAGATGTTGTAAAACATACCGTAATGGAATGCCAATAAATTAAAGTAGCAGCCGATACAGCAACAGAAGTGACGGATAATGCAGTACCTACTGATACTGTATTTGTACTTCTGGTCAAAAGTTTGTTACATGCAGTGCTCTGTTAGGGAAAGTGCAAAATCATTACAAAAGTGTTATAACCGTAACTGTTACAGAAATACTGACGTGGTCAATACAAGTTTGCTAGCGTATCGGTTGTTACTGTTCCATATTATCCTCTTCGACCGTTCGTTTAAATAATGTATTATAGTAACATACTTGTTGTTACTTAATTCATTCTTTTGACAGTATCCTTTGTTTATAGTATCTCTTTCAACTGAAGTATTAATGGTAGTTTAACCGTATATTATAACGACCATGAGCACTATTTTAGTTATATATTCCTCTTAGAAAAAAGGTCAATAGTGTTAAAGAAACACATATACACACATGGTCTGTCTGTAAAGTGGATCCATCGATCTGAATAAATCACTTCACAATGTTATTTCATCTCTGATTGGTCTATACAAACATTTAGTCAAACTCAATTGAGCTGTGTTATTCTCTTTTATTGGCTCTACTTACAACGGTCAGTTATCGATTACGTTTGTCTAAGGTGAGCCTAAACTAATCCATCAAACCACTCGAGTAAGTTAAGGACATTAGATACGTTCGCAGACAAACGGGAACCAGACAGAAATCAAACCAGGAAAAATTACTTGAGACAAGATTCTATCATCGATAGCACCCAACCAAGTTTCGCGGGTTCTTATGGTACATTTATGGTTAGAACCAGAATTCGTTTTAAGGCTAAGATGAGGACCACCATTATTATCAAGCTAATCCTAATCGGAATTTAAATTTTAAGTCCCCAAAAAGTATGAAACGTTATCCTTATTGACAGCGTCTTGCCGCGACCAGAAATATCCATAAAAACTGTAATTTTCGAGAACACAATTACAGACGCCACTTTCAAGACGAATGGATGCGTTTGATTTTCCCAATAACCCTGGTATATGTACATAAACCATCTGACTCTACTCCTTGGTCAATTCACCTAACGCAAAACAAAAGACTCAACAGCAAACAGGTGGCAATTAAAGACTAGACGTCACTGAAGAATAACAGGGGAAATATAAAAAAAGAGATGAAAATATGTAACACAGAGCTATAAAAGGATAAATATGCATACATATGTGCTATATAAATGGAACCATTGTGCTGATCTCTGTGGGATTCCAAGAAGACTCTTCGTGACAAACGAGTAAGGAAATGGAAACAAATTACTGTTAAAACGCCTGGTTAGTTTATTGGCTAGTCGATGGAGAACCCATAGAGTTCTTGGCGCCAGAAGAAAACAGCATGTTATACGGCTATGACAAATCCATGTCTATTGGCATCTTAACAACAATAAAGACACCTCTAATGGCAATTCACCCCGCTTTGTATTGTGTTCTCACAAACCTATAGGAAAACTACATCACTGGTAGTTGAAATATTGGGAAACTACATTGAAAATGTATTCTAAGATAAGTGAGAGACCTGGATAACATAAATAATACAAATGTGTTTGCCTAAAATAGTCAATATCGTGTGAAATCTTTTGAAGAATGGCTGTGAAGTGAAAGCGGTATAGGCGTCATGAATCATGATGTCCTGCACTCTTAATAATGGTGCTTTGAGGGTTCTTTAAAAAAATGATGGTTCTATACAGAACCAGGATAGTTCTATATAAAAACCATTACGACAAAAACGGTTCTTTGGTATTAAAAGAAAGGGATAGACAGTTGGAACATTTGTTGTAAGGGTTCCATCCAAAACCAAAAAGGGTTCCACTAGAGCCATGACTGAAGAACCTTGAAGAGTTCCATTTGAGCCATATTTTTTTAAGAATGTATAGGAGGTTTCAAACTGATATTCCAATTGAGGTGACGGGTTGTATTATTTGTATACCATCTGTCATTTCCAAACCATAACCAATAAATGTATTAACTTGTAGTTTATGCTTGGGATTATTTTTAACTTAATTGTTCAGCTGAGGCACGAAATGTACAAGGTTATACATATCCCTTGGAAATACTGGGTTTTTTTTTACAATTCTTTGTTTTTGTCTTACCACTGAAAAAAGGACTGAAGCCATCTGAATCGAAGTTTCTCTACATTGCTGTTTTTGGTAATGATTATCTGAATAATTTAGAATGAATGGCTAGATTGAAACAAAATAAATGGCTAAAATCATATACAAAAAAAAACTAAAAAAAAGAAGAAAAAAACCCCAACTGTATCGGTTTACTATACAAAACCTGCTTAGCGGAAATGGACGATTATTGTGTATTCTTTGAAGCATATGGTAATTATCTTATTTCAGGGACATTTTAATTAAGTTATTTTATTCCACCAATCATCAATCCTGCTTTAATATCCCTTGGCTATAATCAAATTAGTTTTTATCTACATATGTTAAATTATGGTGACCTAGTCTGTCTGACCTTTTTACTCCGATCGTATAAAACTCAGCAAATAACATCCACAAATGTTTCTGCTCAAAGCAACGTACACAACATTATAGTACAAAAATAATGGCCGCATATCATATATAAATACTTTGTAACGAAACGAAAGCCAACCGTTTAAAGCTATTTTTGAGCCACTATTTAAGGAACAAACGGATAACCAAATCAAAATATTATCAGTCATGTCAATTTATGACAATACCCAATGCTTTTTAGCACAAGAAACAAAGGGATTATGTTTCAGAAATTTTAGTTAGCTACATTCTCTGCGCAACGCCAAACGTCCTCCCACTCTCCAACTTCATTATGCGTTGAAGACGTCACACATACTGAATCTCTACATGAAACGTCAAAACGACCCAGTTTCTTTAACGTAATTATTTTAAATAACCAAGATCTCACGTGAAACAAGAAAGTAGTGCCTCACCTCACACAGAGGTAAAAACAGAGTGAGCCTAGATATGAGTCATACCGCCTTATGGTTGACCGGAAGTCACCAAAGGTCATTCGAGCGTTTATGAACATGTCTGTGAAACCGTCATAATTTGTGTGACCTTACAGAATATAAACTCAGTGTTTACTCTATATCAAATCATTACAAAGGAAATAATTAATTCATTAATTAAGAGTTTAACAGCCTGTAATGGGGTCTGAAATTATAATGACACCAAAGCAAACTTAATTAACTTTGCAAACCGACGTGTATTTGATTATAGAAACAATTAAATGTAATATTTGACATTCTATTATCACAATGGGCGTATCACATCAAAGAACCTACATTCAAGTGAATATTTGGGTCTTAAAACTAATGTTGCCCCAAACTGTTTTAAATGGTATCATTATGAACCCCAAAGATACTAGTCTAACTTGTTTTGTTATATGTATACAGGAGATTTACTGTCAAAAATATATTAATAGAATACGAAATCTATGGTGCTTTTAAATATTAGTATCCTTTACGCAGTACCTGTAATAAGAACGAAATGTCGGCAGGTTAAGTCAACCAGCTGGTAAGCTATTGAACAGTTTAAGGTGATTTGTGGGAAACGCTAGTTATGCAGACAAGAGACTAAAGTGCCTAAATATGAACAGAACGAATTCATCAGTTATACTGTGATGTAAATCAATTAGTACTTTAAGCCACATTTAGGAGTGATTCTGTCTCACCAGACGCTATTTGCGATATGATTGACAAAGCGCATGTAGTAGTTTGAGAAACCCAGAACAACAGACCAGGGTCGAAAAGGTATACACATCTTGCATCAACCGAGACGTATTCTAAGTGATTTTTGGGGGGGGAATGAGTTCAACCTCCATCAGCGAAACCTGTTTCTTATTTATTTTCCTGTGTAAACAGATTTCACATGTCGGTGCATTTAGTAGCGGCCTAATTGTCGCTATTATTTAAATCTGCATACATAATATAGCTTTATTTTGAATAAATGAAGAGAGCAAAATTTGCTTGCTTCCAGCTATATGTATACGAGAAGGAATTAATTGGTAGATTTCAGATGATATACTAAACGGAATTACATCAGGATATGTAATTGTTTTCTCGTAAAGCTAAATAGCTTGCACAGTATTTATTTTATTATTAAACGCCTGATGGACAGTTTTATTATAATTAATTGAAGCCTTGAACAGCGAACCATAGATGGTGCTGAGACTAAAGCCTGGTATGAGGCATAGGTATATTTAAATATTAACTCTTTCATTGTAACACCGGAACTACCTATCAGACTTCGTCTCTACAGTTCCAGGGAGAAAGCCGGGAAGCAGATGAAATACTTGATGGTATGCTGCATGTAGCTTATTAAACTTTAACCCTTTCACTACCTGGTTCTTACATCACCACAAACCGACAGCAATGGAATGTACTTACCTACTTATAGCATATAAACTATGCTCACATGAAACAAAAAACGGCCTATACCTGCGTTAACTTTAGAACAAAACTATAAGCCTTACAGCATTTTGTAACCATCAAGTACTCTCTAGCTTTTCAACGCATACTGCAACTTTGGGACAAACCCGCGCCATAACGATCGTCTCAAGAAGTCACGTGACGGAGCTCTACTCTTAGCCACAGTGACGGAGCTCTACTCTTAGCCACAGTGACGGAGCTCTACTCTTAGCCACAGTGACGAAGAATCCAGCTGCTTAAAAAATTGTAAATGTGTAATGTGGGTCAACATAAAATGGAACAAATTTTTGATTTAAGGTAAATAAATTTCTAAATAACTTTAAAGAAGAATTTCATTGATTAGTAGCTGTATGAAATCATAGCATAGTCCTCGTTTATTTGTATAGCTATATAAGTTGCCTGAAGACAACCGCACAATTTTCGGAATTTTACCGAATATCACTGCACAAGTTAAATCAGCACATACACTTGTGAATTAGTCAATCATACGTAAAGTACTTAACAGTTAAAATCCTTGTGTTATTTAAGAAGGAGGCTACGGAAATTTATAAGCGGAAGTCCGATAAAAGCGACTTCGCGCAGCTGACAAGTTGACAACTATACCGGATGTGTTTGACCATAAGTAATGTGCACACACAACATTATCCAGTGTTAGTAAACGCAGACTGTAAAGTGACTGAGTTCACTTGAGCTTAGATACAAAGATATCGGATAAAACTAGCAGCTTAAAAACTACCTCATTAGCAGCAGTGGAAGATATAAATATGCATATAAACAGATCTCAGCCGTAATTTTGTTAATTTTCCTTCTTGTTTCGTTTTATTAACTGTATAAGTTAAATGTTAACTGATTGTCCTAAAACGGGTCAGGAAAACCTTTTTCAGTCGCAATTAGTGTTTAAGCAAACTAATGCCCCCACCCAGCCCCTAGCTCCCCCTCCCGCATGCAAGAACACCCATAGGCCGTTGTTTAATTTAGCTATCTAAATGTAATAGACATTGATGACATATTTATTAGAAACGTTACAAAAATAGCATATTATGACAGCGGAGAAGTAAGTTTTAGCAGCAAATAAACCAGCAGCAGATACTGTAAAACAGCTGCCAGCCCACGTTGTTACAATTCTTTCAACGTAAAAAAAGTACGGCAGTCTACATCCGCTAACACCTCAACCTGGATCTTATAAATAGTTAGTGCAAGTTTCTTTTAGACAGTCTCCGTTCTACTAAAATAGACTCGTTTGTTGCTATGTGTTTTAGAAAGCGGGTTAAAACAGACAGATGTGGTTTACCGCTGATTCCCTGAATAGACATCAGCCGGGCGCACAGGTAATTCATCCACTCATAAATCTAACATTCGTTTGAATGAACACCTGGCTACTATGTATTTAAATGACCGAGTGATATTACCATAATTGCTATGATGAATCAAAATTTAAAATAAGAAACAAAACAACAAATTCACTAAATGACAGAAAGATAGACAAATATAACAATTTCACTACAGAAGACATATTGTTAATCTTCCTATGTTCCAAGGGTATATATTTACGGACGAGTCTCACTTAAATACCGTCGCAATACAACTACCTTACTGTTTTGAAGTGTTTTCGAAGAGTAGGCCTAATACTATAGCTTAACCATTTAATCACAATATTGCTTTAACATTCTGGCTTATATTCATATAGCTTCTAGACGTGTTTAAATGTTAAGAACAAAAAATTGCAAATTTTCAAGCATTACCTTAAACGCAATTTTCTTATTTATTGGGGATGCTTTATGAGAAATTTGAAGAATTTAATCTTTTTGCACTTTTTTTAACCTTTCATTGGATAATAAAAAGGCTGAAATGTGGCTAAAGATTTCTTAATGTCATTAAGTACTTCAGGAGCTTTCTGAATACGGGCCATAACAGAATAGGAAAAAAGCGTTCACAAAGATGTAACATTTTATTATCATATATTTATCAAAAACTACTGTATTCTAATACATTTTCATGACATTATAACACATCTTCGTTATTTTCTTGGTATCAACTACATGATGCTTTGGAGCTTAGAAAATGAAATAGGGAACAATTTCACTCTCTAACATAAAAATACACGTTAAACATGCATATCGATATCCTTGGATAAGTTTTCACGATATTTCATCTTCAGCGAGATAAGAGTTAATTCATTTTCTCTCGAACACACTCAGTCCATTGAGAAGACCTTCAGAATGAACGAGATTAAGTTGGGACGGGGCCAAAAGGCGAAGTACAAGGGCCAGTCTGCCAAACTTGCTGACGTTTCTCCCAGACATGAAGTCGCGAAAGTGCAAAAGAAAAGGTCTTACGTTAGATTGCTACTGCCAGGGCGTTTCACAAAGGTTATCCTACATGCAGCATCAATTACATACTGGAACTCAATCCTTAGTCACGTCCTACACAAACCATCTACATACTGGTTAGGTATAATGGCCCTCTCGTAATTATTATCTGACACTTACATCTATCAGTAACACTAAAAATAATCGGTATATAATAGCTTTAAAAAGTTTAATTTCTGGTATGCGGTCCAAAGCCCCTTCGTAAAATACTCACTTTATACATAAATTTTTAAAAAGTGTTACAATAACAATACAAATAAATTAAACCCCTAAAGAGTCATCCCCGTTTATAATCTCTGAATAATTTTATTTGGTCATCATCAGGGCTCGAAATAAAACGGTCAAATTAGGAGCTAAGGGATGTTTAGTCTTGTGTCGAACTCAAAAACATCAAACACGTTTTGCACAAATTCTAAGCTATTCTGCATTCATACAGATGCAAAGACACAATCACACAATAAACATGAATCATCAAAGAAGACAGAAACATAAATTTGATAGATACGCCTTAGCCGCAAACGTGGTCTGCTATACCGTTAAGGGAATTACTGAAAATTGTGGATTAAATGTGTACATATAAAATATAGAACCGTGACAGAAGCCCTATCGCAGTATAAGCCGCGTTAATCCACTGCCTGCAAGATGATGTGTCAGATTGAGAAATGTCGGTAACACCTGTAATAATTATGAGCAGTCTAGGACAAGCTACAAGCTGACCAAACACATGTCTACCTGTATTAGATTATCACATGGACTCGGCTTACTTAGTTCGTTTATCAGCCCGAATCCATGCTTATGGTACTGTCGGTAATGATCTGGGTGTTTAGCCGGCTTTAAAGTAGTCTTGGCCCGAAAAGTAGAACCATCTGTGTTCAGACATACACATGCTATCAAACCAAGTAAACCTTATCCGTTGTCTGTAGGCGAATTTCCTGACACGAGAAGAGATTCAATGAACTATATAAGCTTTAACAAGGGATCATGGAAAATGCACCCGGGTAGTATTCTGTGTGCGGCAACAGCATTTTTCATTTATACATGTATAGTGTACATCTCAGTTAAAACAATCAGAAACCTGGCACATGTCACCAATGGCGCAATTATGTTAATGACTATTATGTCTGTGATTAAGATAAATTTCATTTTCAGTTAAAGTAAGGAAAATTGTTGATTGACAACGTACACAGGTGGAACATTTTTACTAGAATTCATCATAATTATAAGTCCGTGAGGCATTTGTTTTTTGGAACATTACCGTTTTATAAAAAAAACTTCTCATGAAAGGGGTTTATTATTTGATAATTCAAATGACCCACCAAGCAAACTGTATTAGCGTAATTGACAAAGGCGTTTGGATTTTATCTTTACGTAAAGTCAATTCGTCTATTTAAAACATAAAAAAGTTTAGTCAGATGAATGGTATAAAAAATGTCGAGATTAAAGCGTTAAACCATTATGTCAAGTAAATTTGTTTGAATTGGCGTACTGGTTGTCTCGTGTAAACAGAAACTGATTCTAATTGGTTCTTGTTTAATATCGCCCGATAAAACTAGCTCCTAACACGTTCATTGCTATGGAATATCCTGCTCTGTCTTTGTAGGCAATGCTGTTGTCGGTACTAATCGAGGTCCACTCTGGTATAAAGCAGGTTTTTCGCGGAGTAATCCAAATAAACTAAGAGTCCGAGGAGCACTATCCATTTACGACCGAACCTTGTTGGTTTATTTGATTTGCCTCGGGCAAGTGGGCCTTTTACTCTCAGCCTGTGCTTTCCAGTAGAAGCCGGCGCTAAGTGTGCTTTAATCACATAGCCCCTGCTAATTGAATTGGTACAGCTTGGATGGGACCTACGGAAGGGTTTATCAAAGTAGGTCTATTTTTCTGAAAGCAGGAATTCATTATAGACAGACCCAGTGTTCCGCTCAAGCGAAAGATTATACTCAGTCAAAATCATTAATGCGGCAAAACTGCATAATTCCAGTTTCAATGAAGTTGGAGATGTACAGCAGTAGAAAACGACCTCACATCCATGTGGGACTAGTTTTATGTTCATTCAACTGGTTTTTATTGTCCAAAGAGAAGAAAGCTTTTACTAGAAACATGTTCAAAGGAAAGGCAACAGAAAGAAACAGTCACACAAGCTTGGATGGCTGACATACATTTCCTTTCCATATCCATGAACAACTATAATGCCTTTAAGAAATATAATGTAAGAAAAATGTTGAACAAAAATGTTAATTCTGTAATCCTAAGGCCGTGTCAAACCATTAATAATAACATGCGGGATGGGCAAAGCTCAAGTTAGAGACATTGTTTTTATAGTTTGATTTATAATCCAAAGCAGCTGTATGGAAAACACCATTATAAAAATAAAATCTGAAATCTGACATTTGAGCGTATTCTAAATTGTAGGGTTACTATAAGTTTAACATAAAATTAGTAGGTCTAAGTTTTATTTTACATTGGCTTCATATATTGGTAGTTCTTTCCAAAGTTTATAGGAGGAATGCCTGGGAGTGCTTTGAATCTGCCCGCCAGGGTTCATTATGCATGGTGGTGTGTCTGCGGAAAAAAGGGTTTCAACACAGATACTTGAAAGAATCATTGTGAAAGTATGAGCGCTTTCTGCATGTGACGGGTATCGTAATAGGGATGCTTGTAGCGGGTTTCATACGGAATACCAGTTGATTAGCCGAGTAACTTGTAGCCTGGGAAAACATACACTGACTAAAAACCAATCTGGCTCGAGGAACAGATGATCAACATAACGATCCTCCTATAGCTTTAATGCAAATGTCATTACAAGGTCTCGATATCCCTAAATCTCTCTCATCAATTTCTAGCATGTAGAGTATTTATACTGTGGTCTCAGTCAAATGAAATCGGAGCTGGCATCGATTGCACATGCAAATGTCATTATGCTTGACTATGCACTGTTCTGATAAATCCCCCAGATCGCGCAAACATAGGGAGTATGGAAGTCGGGGGGTTTGACATTCAGGCGTTACGACCTAATCCACGACAGTCTGAAATGCTTCATAATAATGAAATATAAAATTTAAATTAGCCGTTCTGTCGAAGTAAACTCGTATGGTATTAAAATTTCAGGAATAAATTAACAGACAGTTCACGATTAGATTTATTTCGAACTTTTTAGACATATATAGCATGGAACAGAAAGATACTTTGTCGTACCTTAAAAGAGATGATAAGAAAAGTCTCTGAGAGACAAAAATAGAAATAACACACACTGATGCTATTAATAACACTTGGAATAGTTTAGTTTCGGTACAATTTACAAATCTCCCCCAAAGCTTCATGCAGTATAGTTAAATACATCGGTAACTGATGATCTCTATGTTTTGAATGCGTGTGATACTAAAGAGAATTAATTATCTCCCTTGGAAACCTATTGACCATCAAGTGATGCTCTCCATATAAACTCGGGGTTAAAGTCATCAGTTGTAAAGAATTTCTACGAAGTACTCTGCCATAAAAAGATAATAATAATGTATTTGAAAGAAGGATTACATATTTTTGCACGGGTTTCTGTTATTTCTGATGACGATCTGATAAAACAAGTATTCAAACCCTGTTTACTCCTATCTATCTACGTTTCAGTTTCATTGCATTTCATTTTTATTTCACCAAAGTTGTAAAGAGAGTAGCAACTGCATACCAATGTATTAATACAATATACAATCTTCAGCGGGAACTGAAACCCCAATGGCGTCTTTTGTTAATTACCATTAGAATATAACAAACAAAGAATACACAAAAAAATATATTTACAACTTTTTCAATCTTACTCAATAAGACATATAGTAAAATAAAAACGGTTTTAAATAAACAAACATTTCAAATTTGGTTTTATGTTGTGTTACAGTTGAATAATTACCAGTCATCCATATGTTTGGCTAACAAGGTTTAACATAAACAATACATGCTAGATTTGTTTTCCCCTTTAAATATAACAGAGACCCGCGGCCGTGGCTTCGTGGTAGCGTGTGCGCTTACCAATTCTACTTCGATTTACCGTTGACGGGCTTGAGTCCGACTGTCGACCATCAGGTATATGAGTGAGTCACACGATGTGGCTCCGGCAATCGCGGTGGTGGTTTTTACGAGGTTTCCTCTCAGTTTTCCACCGTAATTATGTAAGGAGCAGTGTTAAGTCGACAATCCGTCGTCATATAAGTGGCATACCATTGAGTACGACATTAAACCCAAATTAAACAAAAAAAAATATACATATATTACAGGTAAATTAATAACCCCATTACAATACCCACAACACTGAAGCTTTCCAAGTTATTGTTTTTGTAATATTTCAAATGTTGATCGAGTTGGATGATAGACGCCACGTGTCAAAGGCCATATTTCTGTTCATTCCACATCAACATAGAGAACTGTACAGCTGGTCTTTTCAATTGTATCACTTTGTACATCACATAAAAGGGCATATATATATATATGAGTCATATAGAATATTGCGCTCTGATTGTATAAGCACTGATTGTACAACGTATCCGTGCAATGTATCTGAAATGTTTGTCACAAAAGTCGAACCTTTGACAAGACTTTAAACGATGAATGCTACAAATAACAGATGTAATGAATTATACAACCCGTTTACGAATCATAGGGAATTGTAACAACGGTATACATGTTATATTATAAGTGATACCTCGGATGTTGGTATTTTGACCAGCACACAGGACCAGGAAAAATACGTACCTGCGAGACAAAGTACCGGGCAGTATCCCACGTAAACAAGTGGTATAAAGGATTTATCACAATAAAGGGTTTTAAAATTGAAATAGTCCCTCTTTTTGTAAAATACATTTTGTTTTTCCTAGATGACGTTGCGTCAGAAAGAAATTGATGCGCCATTATAAAAATGCATTGTATACGCAAAGTCATACAACAACCCGCCCAAGACCGCTTACAGCTGACCGATGGTTGGCGTGACGTCATTTATATATCCCGTTACGATCTACAGTATGAATGACGTCATATTTTCAGCGCTATTTGCTTTATTTGCTTGTAGGCGCATTCTCAAGGTACGAAGCATTTGTAGTTACGACCTATGGGGATTCCCCTTATTTGCATCTTTTTGATTGGTCGAGAAACAAGTCGACCAATCAAAGCGCTGCAAATAAGGGGAATCTCCTGAAATCGTTACTTCAAACTGCAACGTGAGAATGCACCAATATGGAAACAAATACCCAACCTCTATTCATACATTTTCTGAGAGTTTAGTACCAAGAAAAGAATAACTTATCCAACGGCTCTGGACCAATCAGATTCTTTGAATTGTACCTGAACTAGATGGTTGTCTATTATAAGTCTACAGAGCCCAAACACTACACGCAACAAGAAAAGCACAAATCTTTCCACATAGTTAGCTTATAAGCGGAGCCGTCGGTACATATATACATCATTCTGTAAAGCACACATCTGTCCAAGCAAGGTGCCAAAATAGATTTACCACTACATCAATTCTAGCTTAAGTAATTCAAGTTTATTTGATAACACCATGTATACAAATCTCTTGTCTCGTGAAATAGCATTAGCAGTACTGTCAATTATTTGGTACACGTGATAAGACAGGCCTTAACAAATTATGCTGACATGTCTGACTATACAATCTTGTCATAAAACACATTGATCACTTGTCTAGTTTCTTCAACATTTAGTCCTTAATATGTTTTGATTTGAACTAGAAAAACATGTTTTGTGCATAAATTCTGTACAACGAATAAATTCTATCGTCTAGTTTATACAGTGATTTATTGGTTGACTCTTGAACAGTAATATATGCTCCCACGAGAGATGGATGCATCTCAACTCAAGTTCACAGATCGGAATTACCTTATTCCACGCTTGATCAGAGCAGAAAAGTAGCCCTATGACTGTTATACCCTAGGGGCCAGACTCCAGATACCTTACTAGAGCGCACCTTGTATCGAACATTATTACCTCCTTGTACAGCATCAAGAAGAGCGGCACTTTGATCGCACATAAGCTACAAACCATAATAGCGCCGTTTTAGAAAGTCCCACTTAAGCTCACTTGTAAGCAATCATGTTATCTGATCCGTACGTCTGTTTTTGTACCCATAGTTTTCGCGAATTGACACCCACTGATTTATTGAGGACATTGTGGCAGCAAGTTTTTCCTTAGAAAGCAATATCCTTCGGGGAATTGAATGTTTACTGGGGTTTTAACAAGCCAAAAAAAACAACAGCATTCTGTCAAAGATGATTGATAGAAAACAGTCTTATTCTGGGAAGACTCTTGGTAACTCGCCAAGTTGCCAGGTTTTGGAATCAAAACGTCTTCAGGTTCAATATTGCCGATAAGATCAACGTTAGTTTTTAGAATGGTTTATTTTTATTTCTCGTTTCCCCTCAATCATTATTGGTGTACTGTTACGTGGGAGAACAATATACGAAAGTATAAATCTGCTATCAGGTTCCGACATGATTCCAATTCCAAACGGGTTGATGCGGCGACAGTTCTACGCATTTGTGTCTTTTGCCATTTGTTACCGGAAAAATCATGCGTGCAACTGGTGTGTTGGACTGTGATAGAAAGATCGGGGTGGGCCTATATATAATGTTCAGGGTCTAAACTTACTCAAGTCGTATGAATGTTTCTGTGGATTTGTAAGAGAATTGTCCGAATTAAATTGATAAATAAGTGCATAAATCAAATGAAATGAAAAACAACAATGGAAGTCAAGAATTTTGATCTTGATATATTGGTATGTAAAAAGACAAAGTGAAATCACATAAACTTTTACAACAATCGCTAATTATTTCTTATCTAAAATTAACGAATGAATGAGGCACATTTATTACAGTTTACTACCTTTATTTGAGTTAATAGCACATTACTATATATAGTGACTTAGGACAGGTCAAAAAACGGAAATTAACAGGCCAGCACGATAGCCAATATCCTTCAATGGACCCTCTGTCAGTACACATTCATTGAATTGGACTGCAGTGGGTGCTTCCGGCTGACACACGAAATGGATTGACGGCATCCGCTGTGAATGACGGCTGCAGATGGTCGATGAGATGTCCAGTGAAATGACCAACTGTGCTGCCAGTTAAAGCCCTTAAATAGTCAAGGCGATAAAATGACTCCTCGTCGCAGACCCATAGTAAAGGAATGCACAATTCAATCTTAACGGATAATTATCGCCGGCGGTGTGAATTCCAAAGGGACAGATACATCACAAGATTCCACAGCAGCCTTGATAAGAGATCACAGCTTCTATGGTTCGTTACCCCGTCAAATGTGTCAAGAGTCGAAGTTGACGAATTTCAGTTCCAATCCTTTTCCTAACCAATACCAGTCTAGCATTAATTAAAGAGAGAACAATACCCATTTAACTGCTGTTGGTGACATGAAACTGCTAGCTGGTCAGGTGGGGTTTTTTTACTCAAACACCGTCCATATATTAATTAAATAAAAATCGAACATTAATTATTTGATTCGCTAATGTGCAAGTGACTTAGTTTTTTTTTTTTGCTTTGTTCTTTTGGAAATACTTAATAGATTGACAAAGATGAGAGCAGCAGCTACTCGCTGGCCAGCAAATTCCAACTTCCGACAACACTGACTCAGCAGAAATTATCATGGGCTCCAATGTCGGAGTTAAACGAAGAAAAATGTTCAGCAATCGACACGTATTGAAACTAATAGGGTTGCGAGTGACACACCAATTGCTGTTCAGCAGTACAGCAGATTCCTCGGCGTCACCCTCTTATAAATCATGTTGATGGTATGTACAGGAGGGATACAAGACCTTACTGTAATACAGCTTGGAGGTTAAACAAAACGGAAGGTATGTGACACAACATATTTTTGTCATTAAAATAACTTGTTGTAGGTTTGACTGCTACCATTGATTGGTTAAAGTCCATCACTGAGCATTATGACATTATATGGAATGAGTAACAGGCTTCTGATGATGTTTTAAAAATATCCATTTAACACCAATCATTGATGAATATACCCAGCAGAGTTGAACTTCATGAGCAGTAGGCCCTACATGACGTCTAATTTGTGTAGTACGAAGATAACATCCCAGCACCCTATACCATGTCGAGAGAGATTATGTCAGGCAAATGGTTTTTAGTAGAAATCAATAACAGGATGATAAATACCATACTAGTTATTTCGCGTGTGGCGATTGTTTGCCATCTGACTCGGACTGGATCACTAAGCTCTTATCCAAGCAAAGCTATAACATACATCAGAGGGTTGCTTGGCGAACACTGTTTTTTCCAGTACCGGTACAGAAGAGAATATAAAATGGATTATATGATTTTCCGGAATCATGATAGCAGTGTATAGTATTAGTCATATATATGAGAACATTCTCTGCTGCAAGATTATAGGGACATTTCTGTTTAAAAAGCGGTTGTCCTAGTTAAGGATATATGTTAGTTTGAGCAGGTTTTATTATCAATAAACCACGTTCAGCAAATAACAGTTAAACAGTCGTTGTATTGAGAGTCAAATATAAATTTGAGTTGTCCGTTAATATTAGCGATATAAATCTAGTGTCTGAAAGTTAAGAGTGGGAAAAAAATCCGTTAGTTTGAGCAATCCATGAAATTTGATTAGATTAACTAGCGTTGGCGGATTTCCTCTATTTATGGGTTAAAGCTCAAAACTACATCAGGCTGGAGTAAGGGATATATGATAATTGTGTGTCTTGTACACAAGTTCTGGAAGATTGCATCCAGCACTCGATCATCTCCGCGGGGCTTCCAGTTGAATGGCATTCACTTCAGTTTGTCAACACAAGTGGCTTCAGCCGTCACGACTCGGAAACATTTTCTTACCAATAAGAATGAAAACCTGACAATTTGAGATTTTTGAAAAGCTGCCGTAACTCGATATTATTTCGAATCGTTATCTTGTCTTGGTGACCAGACAAAAACCGGTGGATCGCTAAATACTCTCTGAACAGTAAGAGAGAAGAATGTATAGCTAATGTCAACAAAGCTTGTCACAGGTTGCAGTTGGGTAATATTTTAAAATCCTTACTCCGTTATATCTCAACACATATCTGTTCAGTTCAGCAACATACTACGGATAATTTTTGTTGTTGCACAGTCTGATTATAACAGCTAAAAAGATGAACAAGTATCATTTTATAAATATAATATTCACACAGAAACAGCTCCCGTTGATCAGCTAAGTAAACTAAGCTAAGTAAACCGTAACTTAACATTTCCATAAGTTTATCAGCGATAAGCTAAATGCTTTCAAGCAAAAATCTGCAAGGGCAGTTTTATCTTTGGAATGTTCAGTATAAGGCACCAGCGTTTCTCTGTGCTATTTCCAGTTGTTACCACCCACTATACCTGCGTGCAGTGAACGATAATGACGTCTTTAGGAAGGAACTGGACTGCTCTGTTGTGTTTACTCAAACTATCTCGTTTCCACACCACACTCGTTTGGACCTCTAGACCTTTCTGCTATTTTACTTCCCACAAACATATCCCCTTTCTGCTATATGGATACCCAGCTATAGGTCTTGACGAAAAAACCTTTAATAATTACTTATATTAGACGGCCTTATTATAATGGTCAGAAACGCATCTGTTTTTACCTATATATATATACACTATTTAACCTATCAATACATGCGTGCTACATTAAAGATCAATGATTTATAAATATGACAGAATGTTTAAACAACAGAATCCACGTTGACGCAGTATATACAGACTTTAGCAAGGCTTTCGATCGTGTTAGACATCCCTTACTTGTGCAGTTGTAAGTTGCGTAGTTATGGCGTACTTGGTAAACTAATAACTTGGTTTCAAAGCTATCTTTCAGATAGCGAGCAAGAGTAACGACAAGTCCTCATCATGGGTAGAAGTAACATCAGAGATGCCTCAGGGTTCGATTTTCGGCCCGCTACTCTTCATGCTGTATACGTAAACGACCTTCCAAGTGCGTGTCCGAATTCCAACTGTTTACTTTTCGCAGACGATGTGAAACTGTACCACACTGTTAATTCTGAAGAAGACTGTGTACGTCTTCAATGCGACATACGTTCTCTATCTAAATAGCGTGAGACTTGCAGACTCGTTCTCAACAAAGATAAATGCAATGTGATTTCATTCACTAATAAAAGAAACAAAATAAATTACCCATATGAAATACACGATGCACTCATTGAGCGAAAACTCTCCGTGAAAGACCTTGGAATCCTGATATGTACATGTAAATTATATTGTTAGTAAGGCTTTTAAAAGTCTAGGCTTTATTAAAAGGAACGGAAAAAGTTTCAATCACGTTGAAACTTTAACATCGTATTTAAAACCCATGTGCTTAGCCACTTGCACACTAGTGAAAATTATGATAAGCTCTGCAATGACTTACGTTTACTCTGTCTTGCTACTAGAAGAAATTTCCTAGATTTATGTTTTTTTCAGAAAGTTGTAATAATTGAATACAACGCTTCTGACATTGCATCTAGTATATGCTTTAACGTTCCTAGCAGGGTGTTAAGAGACTGTCCTGTATTCAGACCACCTCGGGATAGAATAAATGTGTTTTGGTATTCACCATTGGTTCGGTCAATGAACAGCTTTAACACAATCTATCTAAAAATCCCGTCCTTAGACATATGTAGTAGTGGCATTTCATTTAAAAATAGCATAAAAAAAAACATATTAGTTCACTCTTCGTAATTTTTTTCTGATAGTAAAGGCCATTGTCCAATGCTCATTACTATTGTTCTTACTTAGGCATATTTATTTATTTTGTTATGTGTAATCATGTATTTATTGATGAATTTGTTGTAACCTAACTGTGATATCTATGTAACATGTTTGTGGTATTTGGGCCTATTAATGGTACTTGTAACCTATAGGTTATCCTTGGAAATAAAATAAAATAAAATAAAAAATATGTAATCGCCTTATACTTTTAATATGACGTTTATAACTTTTTATTCGCCCTTATTTCTAAGCCTATTTATATCTTAGGGTTTTTCTTCGTTATATCGAAAAGGTATTCAGCAGTCCAACTTGAAGTTTTGTCAATGAGACAAAAAAGTCAAAGTTAGACTAATATACATCAATTAACGTACGTGCTATCTTAGAGTTATGAACTTACCCATCCGAAAGGCGTCATGCTAAAAAAAAACAGAAGACACGTTTGCTTAAGGAATGCATTGGTGTTTTTTGTGTCCCATTTCGGTTAAAATTCACACGTTACTAAAAGTTTTTCCCCTTCGTTTTTTCTCCTCAAGTACGTCTAAACAATGAACATAGAGAAAGTCAGAGTTAAGTGGAATGTGTTATGTTTTCAGTCGTTGAGAAAACTTGGCGCTGTTCCGTCATTGACTAGCAAGACCCTATATACAACCACATGTTATTTTGAGTAAGCTGATGGAACTTAGAAGGTTTACACACCGTCCTGAGATTTCCAAGTGGTTATTGCTGTTTTGCCGAAGGCTAATATATGTATTTGGTTTTCTTCGGGGTGTTTTGATGCAGTAAAGGGCTTCTACACCTCAAACCAATGTACGGAATGACATAAATCTATTTGTGGACATTTTCTTTGACTCAATGTATACACCCATTGCCGCCATTGGTAAACTAGTGGCAAACGAGAAGCTGAATACACAGTTTTTCTCAAGTCAGGTTTTTGTTTATAGGCTGCAGTCAAAATCAAACCAGTCGGGTTCACTTCTAATGTTCCCCAGTATGAGGTCCCATTGACTAACTGATATTTTAGCTTAACATAACATGTGGCCTCCAACACTGAAGTTTACATCATGCCCGAGAGACAAGTGTTAACTAGGCCAACTGATAACGCCCAATAGAGCTACAGACAATCGTACCACTAACTCACCCCTTTCTAGGACACTTTTATTGCTATTGTGTTACGATAGTCCAGCTGAACTTCCGTCAATAATTCAGATACTTGCTTCATGTCTATTTTAACATAGCGCACATGACCTCAATTATTTTTCTGCAATGTGTCCCCCGAGTACAGTCATGCTGTCTTTGCTAGTTTTGGAGAAAGAATAATTTTCCAAAACAGCAAAACACTTATTATGTTATGGTTGTGATAGCGTCCTTTTTTGATGGAGAACATCGCCGTCATATTAATGCGATACACAAGTGACACGATGGTTACTTTAAACACCAGGGGTCAGTTGCTCTAAAGACGATTAGTCGCTACAACAGATTAAATCGCTAATACTGGGTTAGAGATAGACCTTCAACATGGCGTGACGTCATCTGATAGCTGATTAAATTTAATAGCGCTTCGAGCAACCGGCCCCAGCCAATCAATTCAACGTACTGTCGGATAGACAGTTGAGACTGTATTTCCTGTCATAATAAATGACTTACGTAATTTACTTAACATGTCGTTGGTACCACTATGACTATGTGACTATAGGAGTCTGTGAACCCCGGAGAAAACACATATTCTAACTCCACAAATAGGAGCCTAAATTCTTCCCCCTATACGAGTGCAATCGAGGTCGGTCGGGGTAAACCACAATTGCATACATACACTTAACCGATGCAACAAGAGAGTAACACTTTGGCGAATGTCGACATATATACATGTTGCTTGGTCATGCAAACTTTATGTTTTCAAAAACTTACACAGAAATGAACTGGAAACGTTATAAAAATGAATGCAGTAACCGTTTACATGAAACTTGTTATCCATAAAGAGGGTTTCTGCTTCATTGTACCTGTAACTTGGAACTTGTACCCCACAAAAACACCTTAAAAAATATGTGTTATATTCCGATATCAGATTGATGATATTTAAGTCACGTTGGTAACATAGAATACTTAGACAGAAATACAAAACAGACACTATATAACTGTCTCTAATGTGTGTAACTCAGAAGTGTTATAATTACACACTGTCAGTGGGAATCAAAACATATGCAGTATTTCTGTGTAATTATTCTCTTTTCAGCCGGAATTTTATGATGATTTTGTCAGGATCTCAAGTACCTGCGCGATTGTATAGAAACAAATTAATTGAAACGCTCATGTGGTTATTGAGGGAAATAGATCAATTCTTCTCATGAATACTGACGGGAATTTTGTCTGTTTAAAAAGTTATGGTGTTATTGTGGCATAAACAAAAATTAACGTTATTTACTTTTGACAACATTACCGAAGATAAATGAAATGCCTTCAAGCAAGACAAAAAACAAAAAACAAAAAAAAAACAAAAACGCAAGGCAGATACATCTGATCTGAAATTATATATAACGTGCCGCCTCTCCGAATCATTTTATTTGCATTACGTTTTACAGGTCTATAATGATATTCACGCAGCTGTTGAAAAACAAAGTGAAGTTTATCTTCTGATCTGATTGTTTGTTATGATTGGACGTTGTATTTAAGGCTATATCACTTCTATGAAGGCATGCAATCCCACTATGTCAAGGAAACCGCCAAGGACATCACTAACAACAAGCGATGCCAAGTTTCTATGCAATTACAGGAAGTAAAATTCACGATCGTGGTGCATATGTAAAACAAGAGGACACCCGACATCCGATATAGCCGTTACCCCTTAGACCATGGAGCACTGGGGCACAGCATGGGGGTTCACAGTAACCACCCATATAGAATGATTCGATGCCCCCGGGCTGGACAAGCTATAGAATGATCCATTGATATCCTACAGCGATTATACAGCAATATTTGTCAGGAAGAATCAATTTAGTGATCAAAGTTTGGGTGCGTGCATCCTCAAAGCATCCGCCGGCAGCAAACAGCAGCACGGGCAATGAATATCTCAAATTACGAATGGTGCACGAACAACATAGTGTGTTAGAGAATGGGTTATCAAAAGGGTACGGAGATGGCATCAAAGGGGCAAGACAATCTCATTTTCAATGTTGGTGAAACAATTTTACGGATTAGAGGCTTCATTGCCTTTATGCATTGCTGTTATCCACATCGTGTGGGAGAGGCACTGGGTTAAACTAAACCATTCATACGGGATTATTTGCATATAATGAAATATGGAAAATCACTCTTACTATTTATTGAGAGCCTGTTTTTTTCTTTGGACCACTGTTTGAGATCCTTGAGACAGCAACGCAATTTGTCATAAAAGCGCAATTTGTAATAATTTTTTTTTTCTGAACTTGACCAATGTTCGTGTGTCTTGGAATACATAGCTCCCATGGTCGTTGACGGTGACTGCAGATTTCCAGCCAAGTGTTTATCATAATAACAGGATTATAGGATTAAAGAATACGGGCAATCCGCATTTTGTCCATCAATAATACTATTTTTACCCATTCGTAGGATTCACAACGGCTCATCAATCTGCACACTTCAAACTTTACCTCTGCATTCTTACATTCGTTTGATAGTAAACTACATTCATCACGGGTACGAGTCTTTTCTATAAAGAACATGTCTCGAGGGGGAGGGAGTGGGGGGAGTGGGTATAGCTGTAATCGTAGCTGCAATTCTTACAAAAGAATTGGACGCAAGTGATCTCACTACCTCGTTAATACCTTTCAGTCAAATCGATTGGGAGGCAATATCTGCAAGGAACAAGCAATTTAGACACAAAAGGCTGACTTCGTGCGACATGAAAGAACCAGCTCACAACAGGCGGCACGTGCAGGGACAATATTTACATTACGAATGATGCAGCAAGGCTGACAGAGGCTGGAAAGGAATGGTAATATATGAGCATGGCTTAGAACCAAATAATATTGGGGTGGGTGCTGAACGAGGTAGACGACGAGGGCCCAGACGAGACACAATAGACCAACTCTTATGATAAGCGTTCAGATTATGAGTTGAACTGGTTCATAGAAACCGCGACAAGCGTTTTTGTAAAGATGTTGTTGTGTTGCGTGCAGTGCACTAATAAGCATATGCTGTTAACATACAGACCAACATGTAACCATAATCAAATGCTGATGTTAATACACAAGGTATAGCTGAGAGGAGTACCCTTTCGTTTAGCCAGCCGGGACATCGTTCTATCTACTGACAACCGACGAAAATGGTGTCCATTGTGAATACTATGTTAGAGATCAGATATAGCTACATTTTAACTTGTTTCTCAAAAATCCTTAATCTGCAACTTGTTGGGGGAATCAAAGACGTGTTATTGCTATTCCATCTCCCTGGTTTGTGTTTACACGATTAGAGACCTCAACTGCATGTTCCTCTGGTGATTAACCTAGGTTATGTAGTTTCAGGAGCAGAAAGTATGCATACAGCTTCTTTTTTTGTCACACAATTACATATCCTTCGTTTCTTTATTCTCCGCCATATTTCATCATCTATATTATTACTATAGCTAATGGGATCTTTAACAATCTTTGTCATATTTAATAGTCTTCATGCAAACATTAAACCAGGTTGATTTGAAAAAATGGACACTATACAATAGGAGCGTGACTTATAACGATGCCCTTTTTTTAAAAATAAATATTCGTAAGATGGAACACAAAACCCAATATCACTTCACTCGATGGTTCTCAATCTTTGATTTACACACAGTTTGCAGCACACATAATAAGGTCTGTTGTGTAATTATGCCTTCTAATGTCTATTTTTGACTTTTTTCCTCTGTATTGTGATGGTGTGGGACTAGTGGCTCGAAGCGGTTTTAAATTTAAGCGGGCATTTGATGACGTCACGCCATGTTGAAAGTCTATACGTTTCGAATCTGCTATTAGCGAATGATCGTCTTCCTGTGGCACTGGTCATTTCATTAATTTCGCGATTTGTATATCATTAGATAAAAGTAGTAACACACTCAATACAGCTTTACCACTTTTCCTAATATGTAAAACTGGTAAATTTCACTGAAATTATACATTATATATGTCATATACTTCTAAAAAAAAAAATAATCGAAAAAAGTCTGGGCATTCCAATGTCGAGATGCTGTCCCGAGTTTTTAAACGTAAGAAGAATCAAATTAGACGAAACCTGGGTCGAAAATCAGCCAGCAGCCACACGAATAGTGCGCGATATGTGTTTACATTGCGGCTGGCATTGATTTAAACGAGAGACGGGGATGAATGCAAGAGACAGACACGCCCATCATTATTACTGTTAACTGTTAATAATAGGAGTGAAAAGATTACTGACTTTAACTTATGAAGTTATGAGTATATTTGTTTTAACAAGGATGTAAACAAATTTACGTGCAATGTCTTTATGCATTTGTTGTAGTTTATCTTATTGATTCGCTCTCCTTGTATGTGTCATTCTTGTATAATAGGTAATAATCTTTGTTCTCCTTATTAATCCTACAGGTTCCACAGGAAGCATACTGGAACTGTTTCACTGGTATGTTTACTCTCACGGGGTGGTGCCAGGGAATACCAGGACAGACGAGGACCATATGCTATAAGGACTTGTGTCCTTCCTACTTCTGTTATAGAGTGCTTGGGCATGTGGCTTCAAGCCTAAGCCCTTAAAATACATTGTGTATCTTTTAAGGCGACACAGAGAAGACATGGGAAGAGTTTGTTTAAATGACTAAAGATGGTTCCAGTATTAACTCTGATCTGGTCATCCTCTGTCCACACTGAATCAGCGCGGATATAACCACAACCCTGCCATCTGTTTATATTGTGTTCTTAGCATGATGCCTGCAATGAAATTAACTATCACTTGTTTATTTAGTGTAGCTGTTTAGATATAGCCTCGGACTCAAAGTTACGTTTAACTTAAAGTGTTCATGGTTTATGCCAATCATAATGGCTTGAAATGAATATCGGTTTTCAACTAAGATTTGAAAGCATTATAGTAAAACCGTTACTGGCAAGTTACGTGTTCCAAGTAAACGAGCCATGACTAATCCGTTATTGAAAACTCAAAATTGATATATAAGCTAATGGGCTTAATTGAAATATCTTTTACTCATTTCCATAGTTACTGTCCATTGACAAACATGTAAACATATATCCTATTGATTCTACATATTTGTTAGATATACATACATGCATTATCATTGTGTCAGTCTGATTTATACTAAAATATATTCAAGTCTCAAAGGAGGGGGTAATTTGTCCATAACAATGTATAAATATAACATAGTAAGTCTGGAATAGGCTCCAGAAAAACAATAAATTCTGATTGGGATTCATGTATGTAAATTTAGTCATACGATTAGCAGGGAGTAGGTATGTAATTACTGTTCGTGCTATTTACATGATTAGTGCCTGAGGGAAGCTGGAGTCCAGCGATGGTGGAAAAACCAATCTCTTCGTGTTGGGGGACTGAGCGTATAAAGGCCCAGCGCTAGAGGGCTGGTCTCTCGTGACCATAGTAGTAATTTGTAGGCACTGTGCGGGGATAGACTCCTCGCAAATATCGAATTAAGCTTGGTCCTACCTGCAAGCCTCATCATTTTTCCGTGGTCATATAGGAGTTTAGGGACATATATAGTATTTGTTTTACCAGTAAATCAAAGCCTGGCTTATGACGTTCTTCATTATTACATTGCGTGACTTAACTCGTATAGGCAACTCATGTAACCATATACTGGCATATAGACAGCGAAACCACTAGTCTCAGTACATTGTTTGGAGCAGAAAAGCGATCAAATGTCTTAAATGTAAATTCCTTATCAGCATTCAAAACATAACCATCAGTATTGATAATATGGACAATTCGCCACCTAGCTTTCAACTTTCTCTGAAAACCGATCCTGGGCAGTGTGATTCGACCTCACAAGTAAACTATAACAGGCACATCTCTGCAAACTACAACCGCATGGCTTGGGAATTGTGAAACACATAAGAGGAATATAGTATTACATCTGTCCACGATGCTTAAATTTCTTCCTGTTGACGAACAATATTTTCACAGAACTGCTTTGATCAAATTACAAAATTACAAGTTTTTAATGTTTGCAGAGGGATTTGGGGGGATCCTCCTAATGGTATAGCTATAGATTTATACAATCCCCAACCTAGAATCGTCCGTTCTTGACCACCAGCGCTTGGGCAAACACTTGCCTTGACCATATTTGATGATTTCCCAGAATCAATAAAGGGATCTTAATTACTCTCGCACGTGTTCAATGTGGAATAAGTTCCCTAACCCCTTCTAACCGAGTTATGTCCTTTCAGCACAGATGCCCTATTGAGACCTATAACCCCAACCCAAAGGGTAACACTCGCCAAACCTAATTCCCGTGCTCAATATATAACCCATTCCTTCACTGAACGAAAAGCTTTCAGTAATTGGAAATATCATAGTCGTCCGCGATTGTAATTTAAACATGTGGTGTGGATATGATCGGTATTATATTAATATCATATATGAATTCTACCACCTATATAGAACAGGCTGAGTAGCTAGCAGGTCCCCGGCTACTTTTCAACAAAAAAATATGCTCACAATCCCGGCGGACAAATCACCCTTTCCTAGTTAGGGTTTAAAACATTTCTTTCTTCATGGTGCTTATCCTCATATTGTTTACACGATTTGGTAGAAAGTAATCTTGACTGATAGGAGTTGAACGAAAGTAAATGTTAACTTTCAAGATAATCGTTCAATTTTTTTAAGAGATATTTGTGTAAAGGATAAAATTTAAAAAACTGGCAGCTATATTAGCTGAGAACATCTGCTGTATGTAATTTCCACCCATAATTACAACAGGCGGAACCTAGAATTAAACTTTGAATTCAATCTGTGAATGTATGCAGAACACATGCTGTCTGGAATATCGCAAACTATGCGTTGGTGGTGAAATTGTTCCGTGATATTAGGTGGAAGTAATGACATCATTTCATTGCAAGAAGTAGAAGCTTTATTGCATATAAAACGGTAAATTGTCAAGTTATTTTATTCCCATCCACTGTCTTAACAGGAGGAAGACGCATTTCAAGTTTTACGTCTACAGCTGAATTTGTTATTCTCTTCACAATACATGCAGACGTGAAGAACACATCAATTTGTCATGGTGACCATATTGTACTCTGGCGGTGTTATCCGAAGATGCTTAGTTAAAAAAAAAAAAGCTGAATTCGTTTTCAAGTTATGTTCACAACACTAACATACAGCTGTGAATCGTTTAAAATCACTCACGGACGGGAGAGATGGTCATATTGTTTGGTAGAATTCGGTGAAATGCAATCTCATTTGTTGTCTAAACAGGGCAAAACTATTTTCTGACCGATCACAAACAAAGGTTGTGAGTTTCCTGGGTTGTGGCCAGATTCAATCGAATAAATAATTCAATAAATAACTAAAAAAAACAAGAGATCCATGAATGGATCTTGACGCCCACACTGTTGAGATAGTTTGAAGAGAAGGGTCTAAGAGGGGACAGATTCACGATTTGATTTTGCATCTTGTGCCTAAGCCAGTATAGGAAGAGTTGTGTTTACTAGGTATATTAAAAAGCTAGACAGACTCTAGCCAAAACGAGATCAAAACCA
>JAQQZZ010086513.1:0-18385 GCA_030265115.1 Mopalia vespertina
ACAGGCATATGTATCGAAACGTTGTGTTCTATCACAAAACAAGAAGTGGTTATCCAGAAATTCTATAATTATGTTACACCACTACTAAATGTAGTTCAAAACTTAAAAATGGCAATATGTCCATATTGGGGGCTATGTGATAGAGATCTTACTTGAATCGGCTTTTCGCCAATGACAGTAACATTGTAGACTTTCCTTGAGAATCTTGGGCCCTGGTCATCACTATCCTCTAACAACACTGTTAACACAGACTGATTCTTCAAGGGGGGATAACCGCCATCCTACCATTAAGAAAGTTATCATATTACCTAATTGTATAACTTTGATCCAATTAAATGCATGTGGTGTATGTCCCTTCTTATCATAGTTTAATATGGTTCCATTTAATATATCAGTGATATAATAAACATTTGACGCTTTTTTTTCCACCTTTAATCATGCCATTACTACAATCTGCATTATGAACATAAGTAAATCGACTAAATACGTTTATATTAGAGATACGTAACACATGAAAGTTATCTCACTTCAGGTATATCAGTTTATAAATATCACTAGGACTGTCGGATACAATCGATATATTTGACATTTTAGACAAGCGTGTAAAAATGATAATTTACTGTGATACTTCCCATTTTCTATTTTAAAGATATACACGGCATGGTCTTGTGTGTTATATCAAAAAATATCTACGTGGATAGAGATAGCAAGTCTTTACTTGGGGTAACAATCGGGTGATTATATGGTGAGCCTCTGTAGCTATACAATTGGCAGGGATATGACCTTGTCCGTTGAAGCTTCTGGGCTCGACTCCCTACACTATTAGAAAAACATGGCTGTAATGGAACCCTTAAAGGTTCTTCAGTTCGCAACTGTTCCAAGTATTTCGCCCTTTCTTGTGATATCAAAGAACCGTTTTTGTCGCCATGGTTCCATATAGAACCATCCTCTTTTCTAAGGAACCCTCTCAAAGAATCATTATTTCTCAGAGTATAGTGGAGAGATGTTACTGTTTCAGTGTCAATTATAATGATACACATATCAGTGACTGGTATTAAACAGGTTTAAATGTGGGAAATATTTAACTCACTTCAGCTTCTATGACCAGATTATATTCTCTCGGACCATGATCGTAGTCCAAGCCTCCAATGACTATTACATTACCCTGGCGATCAACTCTGAACTTATCCGAAGCTGCATAGTCGATACCAACTGAAGACAGGTTCTGGAAATTAAACAAAATATGAAAGTATGCTTGAAGTTTACTACTTTTGTGATTAATTAAACACTGGACCAAAGTTTCGGTCTTGGTTGTATTTTAGAACAGTGCAAGATATTGCAACACATTTATTTGTATTTGCGTTACTGTCGCTGTTTATTTTTCTACGTATTACATGACTATAAGAAATGTATTGACTGATATATTTAAAAAGTTATCATATACTTGTTATACATTGCTGTATTGTTTGGTTGTTTGTCAGTTCATTCCAAGAGCCTACAAACTAATCGAACAGCCGGTAACAGCCTACTCCTGGGTTATTATTAGTCTGCAGTCAATTGGTATATGTTCAACAAAACTCACCAGCAAACGGTATTGTTTGCGCCTAAACTGTTCTTCCACATCAAATGGGTCATCAGCTACGGCTTTGTATATAATTCTCTGGCTTGGGACTGCCTTCAATAAAATATAGAAAAAAAACAGTGAGGGCAAGCTGAAGTTTATACGACATTCGAATGTCGACTATTAGCTTAACTACAGCTTCCCCGACAAGAGCGGGTATGTAAAACAATTAAAAATGATAAATTGCATGTAAATAAATGAAAGTTATCACCACTTAACTGGTGTTAGTTTTCTTATGTATAAAAAAAGTTTTTTATTTTTTATTTAACAATACAAAATTGTTAGTTACGGCATGCATCCATGGAACCTAACGCTAAATACATGTCGGTTGCACGATAAGTTAAATTCAAAAGTGATTGTTATCGTCGTGGTGATCGTAGGCTTATATGCTGTGATGTTTGATAAAACAGTTGTGCTCTTTCGCCCTATATTCAGTTAATGACATTCATACCAGACGCCGAGATCAAAGTATGAATTAAATATCACCTTTTGAAAATGCAATAATCAACCTGTCTTTCTCTTGTCTTCAGTTAAAGGGTTTGGCCTTAGACAGATGTATATGTTGAACAAAAGCACCGTAAACGCCACAAAAATACACCCGAGTCAATATTAAACTGAACCGTATATAAATATCAATAGATAATACCTAGTTGATATCGAAAGTAAAAAATTAGAGTGCCAGTCAAGATAGCAATTATAATCAGAGCAGTTAACTTCAAATTAATCAGATCAATTCAATGGTCCTCGGTTTAATTGAAGTGTAAACGGAAGTTTTGTCAAATTATGTGGAGAAATCTAGCAAAACAATAACACGAAAATACTATAAAAATAATGAAAATGTAAAATGACAGTTACCTTAACCTATTGGACTCCAACGTGATTTTTATCTAGAGATTTAAGTATTGCGTCTTTGTATAAAATCAAAATCATTTGCAAATAAGAATATTCATATTTATAGAAACTTAAACGATGAACTTAAACTTGGCGGAAAGATGAATTTGTATTTTTGTATCGTAGGTTAGGTCGACTGCTAAAACAAACGGTATAATAGTGCAATTGCAAAGGAAACAAATTTTGACGGCCACAGGCATATAAGAAATGACAGGATAAAAGACAAGCACAGAAGAAAGACAATATATAAAAAGGACAAGATAAAAAACAAGCACAGGAGAAAGACATGCAGTATATAAAAAGGACAGGATAAAAGACAAACACAGGGAAAATACAATATATAAAAAAGACAGGAGAAAAGAAAAATTCAGTAAAAAAACAATATATAAAAAAGACAGGAGAAAAGACAAGCACAGGAGAAAAGACAATATATAAAACGGACAGGATAAAAGACAAGCACAGGAGACTAGACAATGTGCATATTTTCAAATTTAAATTTAAATTTTGTTTTACCATTCGTCCGTTGAACTTCTGTCATAACTGGGACTCGAGACAGTTTTTCTTCATTAGATATAAATGGAAGGTTATATACCTTCTGGAGTTGAGCTTCTTTATATATCTATTTCCAGTCCAAATCGACGACTCGTCAATGAAACCCCAGGCGCTTTGTCGAAATTAACTTCAAAGGCCACTCCGGTGTTTCAGCGTTTTTTAGGCTGCAGTTCTTTGCTCGAAACTGTCTCAGACTTAAGGTCGTCCAATACACCGTTTAGGATTTAAATTTTCGGGTGTAAATCAGTGGTAGCTCGACGATACTGACTAACAACGACTGAAATGCGCTTTTTATTGGATAGTATAAAAAAACTTCCACAGGTTGAAATCGTTAAAAAGGTTTGATTTTGCAAAGATTTAAATTCGCTCGAAGTAAATTTAATCGAATTACCATAGCTTAAGGAACGTGTTTTCTTTTGTTTTCTGCCAATTGGCGACAATGCTATAGCTATAGGCCAAATTCCTGTGAGGTTAATACCTCACAAACAGCGAGACGTCTGAAACAATCCGCTGCATGTTGTATCTCTGTCCGGATATCGCCAGAACAATTGAGGAATAAAAGAACTCTTATAAAATACTCAAGATTTAAGAATAGTTGGTACCTCTTCAATGGACACAGTAGCTGGTAAATTGACGAACACTGGCGGGTCGTTAACGTCCTCGACGATTATTTCAATGGCAGTTTGGAACGACAGCTCAACCTGGTATTGAAGCAAAACGTGTTTACAAGCATAAACAGTTTGTGTATCATATTTGTAGCATGTTTTCAATGTGAGCCCCGAGATGTTGGTAAGGGGGATAATAAGTTATGTGAAGGCGGTTTTCCATCGTCAAGACATTTCACGATAGTGGTGCTTTTTAATGACGCCACACACGTTTATTCCTTGTGACGTTACTAAAAATCCACGAGTCTCGTTTGCCTTGACGTCAAAGGAACGCTTGATACTTCTTGTTGACTAAGTATAAGTGAATAGTGATTTACTCAGACTAACATTAAGACTAGCATGCTTTGTCCGGAATTGGTTTAACAAGGTCATCTTTTTTCAAACGAAAATATATAAGTGTTCTAACTACTAGTCAAGGTAAAAGTGAATAGTGCGTTAAAATAAAAAAAAGGACTCACTTGATATGGCTCCAAAACCTCAGTACATGACACATTAAGAAAGAGTCGCTGACCCTAATTAGAGAAAACAATACCGATGTCAATCAATTAGGTTTTTGTTATTTTCATTGAGATTTTGTCGTCAAATTTGTGATAATCATACGAGTTAACAAAGCAATAAGTGCTTTTTCAGTATGTGTTTTTTGCTTTTGTTTTGCTCGTTTGTTTGTTTACTGTCTTTTGATTCAAAGTCAACTTTTGCATTTTTGTTACAAAACTTTGCCAAAGTTAATGCTGTGGTCTTGTGCTCATTGGACCCATGGATAGGTAAACAAAAATGACAACAAAATATAGTCACGTCTGGATTTCAGCCCTCGATATGCAAGCGGCATGTTTTCTTGGGGCACGTCAAATCTTCTTGAAATTCTATTCACAATTATAAAGGCCCTACACCAAACATTTGTATACTTAATGTTGGAATAAACAATTAGGAAAGAGGCCGATCCCGCTAATGCGGAACATGGTGACAACTATAAGGTAGACATTTCCCAAATCTCTCTTATATTAGGCATCTTCTCAAATTTCGGCCTTGACAGAGTTGAATGCTATATACAGTTTCTCATATGATTAGACTTAACGTTATCCAAAAAACTCCTCTGACCAAATTAAGAGTGCATTGGGCTGAGGATATAGCATATTGTTTATATCTACACTGGTTTAAACTTTTTAATTTTTATTTAAACTAAATTTGGGTGTAGGCATGCCCCTGAATCTTACCACTCATAGGATCTTATTGATTACTTCCTCGAACCAATAACCAACAGGCATTTTTATTGAAAGTACTGACTTTCTAATAGTTATCTAAAATAAAATCCAAAAAGTCTTAGACAACTTAACAGGTATGATTACGAGCACGGTTTCAAATCAGCTCCTGAACGAAAACACCACAATCCTCAAAACGATGTGAATGCCAGATACCTATAAACCAAATAAGGCGTCCTTTTTGGGACAACAAACTAGAAATGTATATTATTTTGTAGACAGTTTGAACTGTAAATGGGGTATATTTCATAACTTGTAAGAAGTGATTGAAAGAATATGTCGGTGCAACCAAAAACCCTCCTACGGATTAGAGCCAACAATCAATTGACTTCCATTAGGTTCATATCCCCACATAGCTGAACATGTTTCTCTTCCTGATCATTTGCTGATGAAAAAAACACAAATTCGTTCCTCTGACGAGGAAACCAAAAAAACGTTAAGAAAGAGAAACTTTTTGGAATAAAATTCTTCAAACGTTGTATCCACTGGGTTCCAATTGATGACCAAGTAAAAGGTCTAACGACATGATTCCTTTTGTAATCCAATATGACCAACATAGCACCCTGTTTATAAGTCTCCATATACAGGAATATCAAAATCTTGCACCTAAAATGTCTACTTCTTTGTCACAAAAACTCACTATAGCATACAAGATAAACAAATAATCTAAAAGACCTAATGTTTAAGGCGAAACTTTCCCATGTATCAGACAGCTTGTAACACACTCTCGAATATTTTGTTCGCTGCATATTTATCACATACTATATATACCATATAAATGGTCATTATCTTCTCCAGATATGGCTGTAGGTTACGAATAACAGCAGAAGTTTAAGACCTGCTTAGAAACGTGTCTCTGTGAGTTTATGCAGAATATGATTCTTTGATTTAAATTAATCGACATCCCTGTGCCAGTGGGATTATCTTTTTAGAAATATGTATATAGCTATCAAAATATATAGCTATATATGCTTCTAAGTGAAAACCGATACAGACTATGACAGCTCCATTAACTTCTAAGTGAAAACCGATACAGACTATGACAGCTTCATTAACTTCTAAGTGAAAACGATACAGACTATGACAGCTTCATTAACTTCTAAGTGAAAACCGATACAGACTATGACAGCTTCATTAACTTCATTTATATTTTGTACACAATTTATTGAACTTCCTTAAAATGCAAATTTTTTAGAATGTTAAAACATACCTATAAGAATGCAATAACCAATGATGGTTTAAGACTGCCAACTACCGAAACTCACATTAATTTTAATCTACCATTTATGGAACGCCATTTTCAAGCTCTGGATAAACAGGAAGCAAGACTCCTTGCATATGTGACGAAGCCTTCTGATTAACTAGCTTGGACACGGTCAGAATACCTGGTTAACATTTTCACCTTCTCTTTAACGATTATATAACGTTAGTGAATTCATAAAACGATTCGTTGCATGTTTATTATATGCCTACATTCTAAGAAAAACATGGCTGTAATAGAACCCTTTAAGATTCTTGAGTCATGACTCTGGTGGAACCCTTTATGGTTCTGTTTGGTACCCTCACAGCAACTGTTCCTAGCATTTCTTCCTTGCTTCTTATTACAAAGAACCATTTGTGCCGTTGTGGTTCTATAGAGAACCATTCTCTTTTCCGAAGAACCCTCAAAGAACCATTATTTCTAAGAGTGTAATGTATATAGTTTTGATCCTTACCCGTTTAGAGTTAAGCTTTCGACTTGTTTTCAGAATCAGTTCAACCGGGTCGTAATCCAATAAGTTCCGAGCACCACCAACCACTCGCGTTTGAGCTTTAACTGCGGGCTTGTTGAACTGTTTAAGGAGTGTCCCTACAAAATACCATGTATGTCAGATAATATTTCCTGTGGAGTGTTTGGAGTATGTTTGATTATTTGGCAGCCCATCAAAGCATTTCACATAATAACATTTAAGGAAAAATAACATAATTCATTGAAATTATTTAAATCTAAATTAGACCCCACTTCAATTATACAGTCTGGCGGAATCTTCATTTTATAGTTATTGCCGTTGTTAGTTATTTTTTTAAAATTTATAAACCGACAAAGCTATGTTAATAATAATCTAAAAAGTTTTCAGCAGTAGTGATTCCTTTACATTTTATTCTTACTTAAACATTGAACAAAAAATATTCTGAACTCTTAGTGAGGACTTTTTTCGGTCCTGATAAATGTCATTAAAAAGACACTGTTCATCAAAATTAGAAACACGAAAAGGTAGTGAAAATTTAGTGATTGACTAGGAAAGTTATTAAAAAGTTAATTCTTTAGAAAACATTTAAAGGGTTACAATTTAAACTTATGTTATGACTACACCGCGGAATTTATGAATAAGATATATAAGGCTTGCCGGTCCACATGACGTCAAATATTTCGTCCAATGAATGAACAGATACGTGAAAAATATATTTATATATTCACTGTTTACTTGCAAGTAATAAAAACTACATACCAGGCAACACATTTTCTTTAACTCTTATTTCTAATGGGATTTTCTTTGAGCTCTGGTCAGGTGAAAAAAACTGGACACAAACTGCAAGGTGAAAATACATTAAATTTACAAAACTTCAGTATGAATGAAAACATCTTCACATATTTGTTTGTTTGTTTGATTGGGGCTTTACGCTGTAATTGAAGTTAGTTCACTCACACGACATCGTGCCAGCCTAATGGGCGAAGGAAACCACCCCCTCCCCCCGACATCACTGTTAACAAACAAAAACATCACAGGGCAAATACAGGACTCTCACAGGACAATACAAAGTCATCACAAACATATAGGCTTCCTGTTCCTCTAGCTCAGAAAGCACCAGGGCAACTGGAAGTTCCCACCATCCACCAGCTCATATAGTGGCAACAAGGGTTGACATTTACATTACTACCAAAACTATAATTCACAAATCCGCCATATTTTCATTAGTTTCATCGTTGTCTGATAACACTTTCTTCTCTTTCTCTGGCCGGTTGATCGAAGCACTATTTAATTTAATCTTCTATTAAATGACGCCACGCCATGTTGTAGGTCTATCTCTAACACGGTATTAGCGATTTAATCTGGTGTTAGCGACTATTACACTTTCGAGCAAACGGCCCCTGTTAGCTTGAACAGATTCTAGTTTCAGGCAATTATGCATACTGAGACACACCCGTACAGAAATGGAAAAATAACAGCAGTCAGTATAGTCAATTTCTAAACTACACAGACATTTTGTCGTTCCTTCATATATCGGTTCAAAAGTAAGTTTCAGCTATTATAATAGAAAGCAACGTAACATGAAGATGATTTTAAAGCTGTGCCAGGAATAAAATTGAAACAGTGCAACCGATATATGAAAAAGGTTGAACAGTATACGGTGATCAGTATGAATCCCAACTTATGCATGCCGTCCAAATAAAATAAAAAAATCAAATATGAGTTCGCAAATATGTCAATAATGGCTGTATTACATAGTTCTTGAGGATGAAAACGCAAGTCCACTTGAACAGATACAACTGAAAGTCGTGATATATATGGATATATTTCCATCGCGACGACATAACATTGTTGAATATTGGGTCAACGTCAGTGTGAAACAAAACCGTATTCTTGTAGATTGGGCTCGAAGACATCGTTTAGTACATTGGATAACGGAACAATGCAAGCCTATATAAAACAGTATTTTTTATAGTGTTATGATACAAGTTCATGGATATGATAGGATTTCTATACCACAAAAAAATATTATTTAATTAAGCTATACATTTGAAGAATTTAAACGAATAAACGATATAAAGCTTTAAAATGATTGTTCTATCCTGTTATCGTAATTAAGTGACGTTTTATTATGAATGAATAAGGGTTAATCTATATATGTACACATGCATGTAAAGAACATGTAGGTATACGTTGGGGGTTTCGTCGGACATACAAATGCATATAATGCTAAACGTAGAATAGTTTTTGCACAAGGTGTCGACACTAAAATCACCCTTACCTCACCTTTGCTGAAGGACAGTCAATTCCTGAGCTATGCCAAGATCGGGATTAATTAATTAACCTCGCTGATAAAGGGTCAGCTACGGTCATTTTGGCTAGGCAGGATTACATAAATAAGGCAGAAGGTCTACAGACAACTAGATAACTCTATTTGGCCAAAACACTGTATGAATTTCAGCGAAATCATTCCATCTTTAGAGGATCAACATTTCCTTAGTACGATAAGAAAAGTGATTACTCTCAGGAGCAGAGGGTTGGGAGGGGACTTCTTGTTGCCTTGATAATCTCATAGGTACGGGTCAACACCAAGCCGATTTCTTTGTGATTGTCCTGTATTTGTTCTGTCTTGTTTTTGTTTGTTGCCAGTCGTGTGAATTTGGTTTCCTTCACCCACTTGGGTGGCAAGACGGAATTTGAGTAAGGAGTTAACACCCCCATGGAACAAACAATCTACTCGCAGGCCGATACTCCAAAGGCAGGCTTTACATTCTTCCAAAATACACAAACCACTGGAGAAATGGCCTAAAACTTTGTAGCCTCCCGGTAGATCTATAATACTAGATTGTTCCTCTGAATCTTACCACACATTCGAACTTATTGATAATCTCCACAAGCCAACAGGCATCCCACTTTTATTAAAAATACTGAGGATAAATTAGTGACGCTTGACGTCGAATGTATGTACAGAAATATCGATATTGAAGGGGGGGTTCGCTGTTAAAAATGCGCTTGATCGTACCCATATCCCCGTCCTCCGACTACTGAAATATTGAAACTCTCGGAACTCAGTTTAAAATGTAATGATTGTGAGTGCAATGAGCAAATGTACCCAGTAAATTGTGGGTTCTGTTATGAGGCAAGGGCAAAGATTTTGCTTCCATTTTTATGGCAGATTTGGAACATGAAGCCCTTGGAAAGTGTGCTAAGTAGCCCCTGATATATCTTCGATACTGCATGACATATTTATCCGCTGGCAGCCTTCCAGAGATGACCTCGAACTCTTTATTGTCACTCTGAATCTGCATGACCATAACAGTAATCTTCGGCCTACTAACAGCTTTAATAGTGTAGATGTTTTAAATGTTGCTCTATCAAGGGTCTCAAATTAGATACAGCAGAGCTTTGTATTTTAAGGTATTCTTTAAATCTACAGATATAACCAACTACTTCATGCTCAATCATTTCAACCGCCAAATACCTCCAAGGGAATTGTTAAATCCCAAATAATAAAGTTTCACAAGAATTGTAGCATTTTCGTTACCTTTATAACCCGACTTGTTATGTTCACGCCAAGGCCCTGGTCTAAAGAGGATATACTAGGCGATTATTCCCAGTATTGAAACCCAAGCTTTCAGAAAACTTACGGTCATGATTTTGGTCCAAATCTAGTATCAATTCCTATACGACAACACCATAACCGCCCAGTTATATTGGCAGTCAGATCCTCGAAATGTTCGAAGACCAGATGTAAGCTATATACTTAATATATACCAGACAAGCCTCCTTTGTACGGCAACAAACTAGAAAGGTTTATTACTTTGTTGAAAGTTTGGACTGTGATTCAGAAAATATGATATACCTCATAATTGTGAAATGTTGGTGAAAACAAAAATCCCCTTCGGATAAGAGCCAACAATCATCTGAGTTCCATTATGTTAAAACTCATATTCCCAATAGCTGAACATTTATGTCTTCATGATCATTCGATTAAAGAACATTTTGAAATCATGCCGATTGAAAACACACCAATTCTTCCCTCAGAAGAAGACACCAAGCTTATTGGTTCAGAAATCTAAGCTTATTGGGTGAAACTCTTCAAATTTTGTTTCCACTGTGTTTCAATTGAAAACCCGGTAAAGAGTCTGAAAACAAACAATTTATTTTGTATGCCAATATGACCGACCTAGCACCCGGTTTGTTACTCTCATATAAAGAATTATCAAAATATTCTTCCTAAAATGGCCAATTCTCTCTAACATCTTATAGTATATTAGAGAAACAAACCTAAAGGACCTACTTCATTCTGGATCAGATATAGCTTGTAACTCTCATTCTCTGCGGCGGATATATTCAATGGTATATTTCTATTTATCTGAAATATACCAGTTTGCAGGTTGATTTCTTCTTAACCCATACCGAAAATCTTGTTTGCTGCATAATTTATCACATATTTAATTATGTAATTAGGTAATTACTTCTCTCGAGATGTCTGTAGGTTACCCATAGCTCGAGATTAAGGACTATTTAGGAACTTGTCTCTGGGAGTTTATCTAGAGATGATTCATCGGTTTTAATTTATTGGCATCCCTCTACCAATTGGATTACTTTGTAGGCATATATACATTTACATACATTATGTTAAATATAATATTTATTCATGTAAAATATATTTTTATTTAAAATAAATAACAAAAGATGAAGAATACCAATTACTGTTGATTCCAGTAATTATATTTAGAGGATGGATATATTGCGCTATGATCTGGTATGAACCACCCGATATATATTTTTAATCGTGGACAAAATATGAATACTTTTAATATATTGTTAATTATAACAGTGAACGCATAATTTTCTTTGTTAATGTGTTTGTTCTCATATTAAGTAATCCACATTCAAGTGGCGTAATTGATTCAATATTAATTCATTGGTCACTTGCTCCTTAAACCATCCCGCGTTTGCCGGAGCCAACAATTTGTGACTATCTCATATCACTGATATCGACAGACGGACTCGAACCTTTCTGTTGAACGTGGAAGTAGGATCAGTAATTCGACACGCTAACCACTGAACCACTGTTGCAGGCCCCTGTTACATTTGAGAGAAGAGATCTTCCAATACATTCATTTTATTTAATGGGAACAATTTTGTGGGTGTATTTCCACTATTGATAGTAATAGTAACCTTTTTAAGATTAATGACATTTGTTAGTCATACGTTGTCAGTCCTATACATGGTATACCGAGTAATTTGCGAATAAACACACATATTAAAATAAATACGTGTGAAAGCGTTGCTTATTTTCAAAACCATGCACGTGAAAAACAGTCGGTTTACAACACACATTGCTAACTCTTTTGCATATTTATTTTATTAGTTTGGGTACATATAAATATATATGTATAAAGCCTACAATGTATACAAATATAGCGTTATTATTAGAAAAACACTTATAAAACGATTCATATACTTACAAGGTTTATAGACGGGAAACACCACGCCACTGGTACTGAACTGCCCAAAAGAAAGTCCAAATAAACTGTACCAAATGCCACAAAACAATAATGTTAGCGCTTCCATAGTTTTAGACGTCTCAAGAAAACCCTACATCCAGTATGTGCTAAGCAATCGCAGAGACACAATACGTGGAGTAAACAAGCAATGTGTAGAACTGAGAGTTAACATCCGCTTTGGTCTCTAACCTCACGTCATCTTCTGATCTTCTGAATAGTATCCAAGTCACGATGCGGCTCCAAACTGGTATATAACTGTGTTGTTATTTTATTTGTGAATAACGCCCCAGACATCTCAATTTGAGTTAAGACCATTATCCGGTCCTACTTAGACCAGGATAGGCCGCTTTTCTGGAGACGCTTATGTTAATATTTCTATATGAAAAATGTATCAGAGAAATTTGATATTTCCAAGGTTTTGTTTTTAGAAGTAAGAGTATCTGTCTAACGTTGTAATATAATTTAGATGATATACCATATGTGTTACCAATGTAGTAGAGTCGTTTTGTTTTGTTGATGGCTGACAATCTATTGTTGCCACATAAATAGAAACTAACTGACATCCTAAATCCTCCTCGCATGCTTGAGTTATATTAAATTAGTAAATACTATGATGCATAAATAATAATTTATAAAAGATTATCATCTCCCTTAGCAATCGATAGAGAACTGTTTCTTCTTTATAAAGGTCATTTCTCCCAATATTAAACTGCCTGACATAACATGCATTTTATAAAAGAGTGATACAAAAATATAATTATGCCAATATTTACAATTAACTGATCTCAAATGATGGCTCACCAAGTAGCATTGGATTAATTCTGTTAGAAAAATTGATAGCATTTATTAAAAAAACAACTCAGTTAATGACTTCCGCTAAGACGTTATCATGGCGTCGGATCTGAATATAGAGTAAGGCTGGGTCAATTTGTACTGCATACTGACATATACGTTACATATCCCAGCTATAGCTACATCATTATCATCGTACATTTTTGATTATTTTGAATACTTAAGAAGACAAGTTCTTGCGAAATCGGGTTTTATTAATAAACTCTAAATGACACGGTTCTATATAGTATTAAACCCAGCGGGCAAAACTGGAAATCACGTGCAAAAGACGAGATTTTGCCACGTAGTAGCCATGTGGATACAAATAATTGTGACGTGATGATTTCCACAAAATATACCCCAGAATTGTACACGTCTTTAACACGTGGATGTTTCACGAGATATGCACAATTATTGCACACGTCTTTAAAACGTAAAATTTCCACGTGATATACACATTAATTTTACACGTCTTTAGTATGTACTATTTCCTCGTGATATACACAAGGATTGTGCACGTCTTTAACACGTGATATTTCCACGGGATGTACACAAGCATTGTTCACGTTTATAACACGGCATGTTTCCACGGGATATATACAAGAATTGTACACATCAATAATACGTCATATTTACACGTCTTAAGCACGCCACGGGATGAAGCCAGAGCGTCCTGGGAGTTGACTCGCTTTAAATAGAGTGGTGATGGTGGTGGGAGTTTATTTATAAGGCAGCTCCATTCGAGTGAATAATGTGCGCCATAACAGTATTAAAGGATAAGGTATGTTCTAGCACGTATAAAAATTACCTCACACGAGAGATAGAAACATACGAGTCATAATAAATTAGTTATAGTTATACGGGATTGAAGCGTTGCGTTTGAAATAAAAACTAGAGTCCCTTGGAATTCATGTGGTTTTCTCGTGGCTCCACCACTTCCCCAGTATACCACCAGTAAACAACGGGATTTTGGTGACGTGTGCCCGATGCGAAAGCTTATTCATAAATTCAAGTATGATATCGTTAAACTAAAAAAAAAATACATTTGTTGCTTAAAGGAGGGAAATACGAATCTGACTTGCACTGCTTACGTTAAACCGTGTTAGCCAAACATATAGATGTCCGCTGTGCATTACACTAAAATGTGGACAGATAGGAGACAATCAGATTTGAGTACTTGTTTCATCAGATAGATGGGCGCCGCCTAGTTTGATGAAACTATACATGTAACACCACTGGCGCGACTATTTTAGACATTGTCAGGTAACAGACTAAACGTAAAATTGGAAATACCAGAAATCCGCCAAGAAGGGTAATTTTTTCTTTCAAATATATTGTTATTTTCTTTTCGTGGCGGACTACTTCGTAAAAAACTCTTCAAAGTTGATTAAATTAACCCAGGGTTTATATGGTGGGCATTACGTCTTGGTCAACAATCACGTTATTTTCAAAGGGAAATAACAAATTCTCTTTACATTCAAAACATGGAGGTCATCAGTTGCCGGTATATTTAACCATGCTGCATGAAGTTTTGGGTTGTCAAATGTCCTGACGCTTTGAAGCTATTCCAAGTGTGATAATAATTGCATCAGGGTGTGGTCTTTCTAGTTTTTTCCCTCTCAGAGGGTTTTCTCCCCCATCTTTTGAAGCTAATAAGAGACCAGACAATGGTTGAAGAGGGCGGGAGCAAATACACTTTTATTCTGTAATGGCTCCAATTTTTAACCGCGAGGGGGCGTTGTTGGTTCTGCCGAGTTGTCGCCCAGTCATCGGAATTCTTTGCAAGACTATATTCAAGGTGTTTCTGGGTACAACTAAGTGTTACCTATGCGAATATATAAGAACGCAAAAAGAAAGTGGCGAAATGCCACTGTTTTTGTCGCAAAATATTGATACCTACCATAGCAGTTGTCTGTGATCATCATTAACTCTCACAGTTTTGTATTAATACGGACCTGAATCACACACACAACAACCCAGTGATGTTGCTGACTACATATCTGTGTGTGAATCGGCCTCTTGCAGCAAGACTGCATGACGTCAATAAAAACATGAGATGTGAGGTAAATTCAACCCCATATAATAGTAATTATCAATATGAGCGGAACCTCATTTATTTCATTAATTTATAACAATCTTGCAATGCATATTTTAATTGTAAAGAAACATTCTTATTAATGTTTGCATATTGTTGATGACAGTCAGGATTTAGGTGCACTGATCTAGTGATTGTCTAGTGCGCTTATCCAGTACATCTAGATCTGTGTACGGATATCCTTCTGATCACCGAACTAGTTTATGTACAAACCCCGTGGATTACAATCAACAAAACCATTTCAGTTTATCTAATTCTTATAAAATTAATAGCTTTTTCTTATAACCTTGCAGATATGATGTATATCTATATATTGAATAAACGAAGAGAAATAAGATTGCTTGCATCCACCGTAATTCGATCCCGGGAACTTTGGATAACGGTCAAATGTTGCTGTTGTTTAAATGTCATTTCGTATAAGGCGGGCTTCAAACGTGCTCCATTGTAACAAATATGACGTTTTCCAGTCAACTGATTGATTCACATTGGTCCCGTGAGATGTACAATGTCTGGGTTGAGGTTCAAGGATAACTAGTAGATAGCCTTCAACCACGTGACATCTTTGGATATAGTATAGTAGAACAAAAAACTACCTGGAATGTATATTTTCAATATTTCTACAATTGGCTGGAATTGAGCAGTATGTTACATTGTGATTTGCTGTTGAATCTTAAATGCATGTGTCTTCCAGGTCAAAAGCTATATAACAATATGTAGTGTATGCTACATTGTATTGTTTACATGTTATTATCATCTAAAGCTAGTAATGCTACGTCACCTGACGTAGTCCCTTATGAATATTCAATAAGATGTGATGTCATGAGTTAGGAAGAAATTACCGTGGCGGGAGCCTGACCTTCAATGGTGTGTTGTGTTTATCTGTACTATGTTAAGGTTAAATCCAGTCCGGTACATTAGTAACTAGTGACATCGGACGCTACACGATATACCCCAGCTATCCCTGTCGCGCGCTGCTTATAAACGCTAAGCCTGTTCATCTCAATTATGGACAATGTCATCAGAATATCAATTCGTCTAAAATCCTCTATCCATCATTTAACAATGATAATTGAGAATTCTACATATTATTGTTCACAAGGTTACGTCGTCATTTTGGTTAACAAACATACCGTAACTACCACACTTGGCCACTGCTAAATGCGGAATTCGGTTTCTTTGTTGACTATTATAAAGTTTCCCTTTCATTTTAATCTGAACTTTGGCTTCATGTCTGGCTGTAGTAGCGTTAATGGACTAGACCTTGAACGCTATGGGTGACATTTACTTAATGGGATATATTCATATGGTATAGATATACGGATACGTATCTCCATTAGCCGATCAATAAGAACCTTGGATCTCGAACACTGCTCCCTTGTATGTTCTATGACAGGCTGCCGATCAATAAAACCTTGGATCTGGGACTGCTCTCTTGTATGTCCTGTGTCAGACTGCCGATCAATAAGAACCTTGGATCTGGGACTGTTCTCTTGTATGTCCCGTGTCAGACTGCCGATCAATCAGAACCTTGGATCTGGGACTGCTCCCTTGTATGTCCTGTGTCAGACTGCCGATCAATAAGAACCTTGGATCTGGGACTGCTCAGTTGTATGTCCTGTGTCAGGCTGCCAATCAATAAGAACCTTGGATCTGGAACTGCTCCCTTATATGTCTTGCGTCAGACTGCCGATCAGTAAGAACCTTGGATCTGGGACTATTCCCTTGTATGTCCTGTGTCAGACTGCCGATCAGTAAGAACCTTGGATCTGGGACTGCTCCCTTGTTTGTCCTGCGTCAGACTGCCAATCAATAAGAGCCTTGGATCTGGGACTGATCCCTTGTATGTCCTGTGTCAGACTGCCGATCAATAAGAACCTTGTATCTGGGACTGCTCCCTTGTATGTCCTGCGTCAGACTGCCGATCAATAAGAACCTTGGATCTGTAACTGCTCCCTTGTATATCCTGTGTAAGACTGCCGATCAATAAGAACCTTGGATCTGGGACTGCTCCCTTGTATGTTCTGCGTCAGACTGCCGATCAATAAGAACCTTGGATCTGGCACTGCTCCCTTGTATGTCCTGTGTAAGACTGCCGATCAATAAGAACCTTATATCTGGAACACTGCTCCCTTGTATGTCCTGTGTCAGACTGCCGACCAATAAGAACCTTGGATCTGCGACTGCTCCCTTATATGTTCTGCGTCAGACTGCCGATCAATAAGGACCTTGGATCTGGGACTGCTCCCTTGTATGTCCTGTGTGAGACTGCCGATCAATAAGAACCTTGGATCTGGGACTGCTCCCTTGGATGTCCTGTGTCAGACTGCCGATCAATAATAATCTTGGATCTGGACTGATCCCTTGTATGTCCTGTGTCAGACTGCCGAGCAATAAGAACCTTGGATCTGGGACTCCTCCCTTGTATGTCTTGCGTCACACTGCCGATCAATAAGAACCTTGGATCTGGGACTGCGCCCTTGTTTGTCCTGCGTCAGACTGCCGATCAATAAGAACATTGGATCTGGGACTGCTCACTTGTTTGTCCTGTGTCAGACTGCCGATCAACAAGAACCTTGGATCTGTGACTGCTCCCTTGTATGTCCTGTGTCAGACTGCCGATCAATAGGAACCTTGTATCTGTGACTGCTCCCTTGTATGTCCTGCGTCAGACTGCCGATCAATAAGGACCTTGGATCTGGGACTGCTCCCTTGTATGTCCAGTGTCTTGGATCAAACAAACCAGAGAAAGTCATTGTAAGTCCTGTGTCAGACTGCCAATCAATATGAACATTGAATCTGGGACTCCTCCCTTGTATGCTCTGCGTCAGACTGCCCATCAACAAGAACCTTCGATCTGGGACTGCTCCCTTGTATGTCATGTGTGAGACTGCCGATCAATAAGAACCTTGGATCTGTGACTGCTCCCTTGTATGTCCTGTGTCAGACTGCCGATCAATAAGAACCTTGGGTCTGGGACTGCTCCCTTGTATGTCCTGTGTCAGACTGCCGATCAATAAGAACCTTGGATCTGAGACTGCTCCCTTGTATGTCCTGTGTCAGACTGCCGATCAATAGGAACCTTGTATCTGGGACTGCTCCCTTGTATGTCCTGCGTCAGACTGCCGATCAATAAGAACCTTGGATCTGGGACTGCTCCCTTGTATGTCCTGTGTCAGACTGCCGATCAATAAGAACCTTGGGTCTGGGACTGCTCCCTTGTATGTC
>JAQQZZ010086524.1:4531-18382 GCA_030265115.1 Mopalia vespertina
TGGTAAAAATTAAAATTGATTTGGCAAACTTTTTAGATTTTATATCGAGAAAAATCTTGTCGCAAATAATTTTGAACACCTATTTCTTTGATTTCTGTGTGAGTGATTTCTTGTATTATAATATATGATATAAAAGGTGTAATGCTTTTTAAAACTTTTCAGCATTTCCTTTATTGCTTAAAATATCTCCAGGTATTTCACTATAAATGACATTGTAATTTAAGCTTTGCTAAACTTTAGTTACGGTTCAGCGCATTAAACAATGTCATGTAGGACTGCTCATTTTTAATTTAAAGGTGTTAATAAAACATTCAAATTTATTAAAAGTGTAAATATGGCATTCAAAAATAATAACTGATGTTAATGTGGTGAATTGAGTTCAAAGTGTCAGTTTTTAGACATGTTTGATTACAGAATGAGTGTGACAATTAACACCGACAGATCAATGACCCAAGGGAGGTAACTTCATTATAATGTCCCTTTGCCACTCAAGCTGACACTTGTTATGAGGAGTCCAAGTAGATTACAATAAGCAGTTTTCACAGTTTCACTAGTGACTACAAACAATAAGAGGCTGTTACTGAGCATTCAGATGTGGACACCGTGTCAAATAAAAATCATGTTTTATTATATTTAACAACTTTAAATAATCATAATGGTGGAGATTTTTGTCCCAATTCATACCCCAAATTCACCAGACCATAGTCAGGGTTCTTTGTCCTATTTTGTCTTCATTTGGACACAATTGTTTTAAAAATACTAATTTATTTGAGCTCATAATATTTTTTCGGAACCAAATTGATTTTAGAATTTCCCCTGTAATGTATAGTTAATTTTTATGTTATAGTATTTTTTTATATTGTAACTAAATTTAAAAAACCTGCCTATGTACATGTAACTGAGGTTTTGTGAAAAGTTATGAAAAATAGTTATGCGATTATTTTTATAGATTTTTCTCTTTGAACGATCAGGTTCTAATTTGACAAATTGAAAGTATGACTGATTCAAAGGATAGTAATTGTGAAATTACTTCAAATTAGACAGTTAAGAGTTGAATTCAAAGGATGCTAATTGTGAGATAATACAGCTAAGAGTTTAAGTGTCAGATAAGACATATGTTAATTGCCTGTAAGTGTGAAAATTAACACTTGTCGTAAGGGAGATAATGTGAAGCTTTTGTGCCTGTGTGGGATTTCACAGTTATGTCCCTTTGATAAGTGGCAAGCATTATGACAGTGGCTGTTTCCTGCTGTGCAATAAACACTTCCAATAAACTGTTTGACATCTGAGAACTCATTACTGCAACTGACATGGAAAAGCAGAATTTTAAAATAGTCCTGTACTTATTTTATGTATTAATTCAATTAAAATTCAATTTAATTTCAACATTTAATTATGTGAAGTAAACCTAATTTTGATCATTTTGGATTGTAAAGACTTTAAAGAGTATCATTATTGCAAGTGACAATAACAAATACAGTAAATGTCAATCAAGCGCCTGTTTTAATTACCATATCGATTTAATTAAAATTATATTTCAACGTTAAAGTAAAGTAACAGTGCCTTAATAATTTTGGATGTTAAAGTCTTAATAAAAAAAAGTCTCATTACAGTTACTGCAAGTGACATAGAAAACCAGCATTTCAAAATACATGTACAGTAAAAGTTAATCAACCTCCTGTACTGATAACCTGTATTAATCAAATTAAAATCAAATTTAATTTTAACATTTATGTCCAGTTAACTTAACTTTGACAGTTTTGGATTTTAGAGACTTAACGGAAAATATTGGATGTGAATTTTACATTACATGTATATTGTCCTGTTTTGAGAATTTAACTTCGTTATAAATAATTTCGATTATGATTTTAGAGATACAATAAATTTATTAAAATTCGGTCTTAAAAAAATGGGATTCAATTTGACATAAAATTTATATTTTATGGTGTGTGAATTTTGCTATTTTTTTCAAAATACAGATAGATGTGTCAAAATTCTTTAATATATCAAAGAAGTTAGTAAAATAAATAAAGTTATTCGTCCAATTGACCTCAAAGATAATGGGTTTTGAGACGATCATCGAACAATATGTGCCCAGACTGTCTCTGGACAATCACATATTGATTTATTGTTTACTGTACTTGACACCATTGTTTTGTTTATGTTTGACATTTTTGTTTTAGATATTGTCTGAGTTTGATAATTTAACTACAAGTACATGTACTTGTATGATTACAGAATAATACAAAGCCTCCATTGGCATGTTTTATAATATTGAAATTTGGCGACTGTCGTGTATAGTTCATCATACAAAACACTGTCAAAAGTCTGTGTGTTTGTCCGCATTGTTGGGCATCATAATCTGTTCAATATGTGACACCATACATTTGTTATTCTGTCACTCTGGCTAAGGGATAGTATGTTTCAAACAGTCAAACCAAGGGCTTAAGCAGAGGTGTGTCCACCCATCTGTTGGACACCCTGAATTGAACAAGTGCCTCATTTGGACACCCTGTTTCAAGAAAATTTAACATGCAGGAAATTGGACGCCCAGTTACATAAAAAGTGAAGCAAAATGACAATTAAGCCCCTGAGTCATGCTGTCTTTATTCAGCACTGGAGGAACATTAATTTTGTTCAGAAAATTTAAAATATGTTTTGGAATTCAATGTTTTTAGTATCAGAATAAATTTCATATTTTATTATCAGTTCTAAATTTTGATTGCATGGTCTTCTATCAGTGGTAATAACTTTATGGAAATGTTTCACATCTTGGTTGTGTTTATAGTGTCAATTATTGTTGGAATACACCACAGTCATATAAGTGAAATACCCTTAAGCACGGCATAAAACACCAATCAATCAATCTAACAGTGGTATAAATCTCTGTTATTGTCTCACAAATTTTAATACAAGGGTCTTCTTCAGACCAGCCAACACCTCGGTAAATTAGAAAAAGAAAATTAAGTTTGAAGTCTACTCTTGGTTAATTCAACATTTCCCACCAATTAATTTTAAAGATATTTACAGCACTTAAGAAAATATTGACGTATCCTTTGATTGCCCTGGAGGGGGGATCCTTTTCATTAATTTAGACTTTAATTTATTGGTAATTATATTTTCCTAAAAAGAGAACCCCCCTTTTAAGCCCCTTGACTGCAATTGCTACATAGATACATGTATTAATTAGAAATTATAATTAGTTGAATAATAAAATAATTATATAGGAAAGAAAATAAATATTAATGGAATAATTGCACATTGGTTCTCAATAAGATGCGTAAGGTGTCTAAAAATAATTTTCTTAATATAAATATGGAGTCGAAATTAAGTGGACATTTTTTTGTATAACAATACTAATGTATTATGTAACATAGGCAATAATAGTTTTTCATATGTTTTTCTTAATAAAAGATTAAAAGTTATAATTTAGGAGGAACCCTCTTTAAAGCCCCTTCAGTATGATAGAAAGATGTAGAAATATGTATGGTACATTAAGTAGGAAATAAAAGTAATTAAATCATTAAAATTATAGTTTAGAAAAGAAAGTCAATTTTATTAATAAATTAATAAAGAATTATTGATCATGTATAAAATTTCTTAATTTAATAATTTTGTATCATAGAAGGTTCCTTAAACACATTTTTTGTTATTTTGGGTCAGCATTTTCTTATTTAGATTAGATAATATTAATTATAGCTTTTTGTATATACTTACTTTCTTAATTAATATCTGACCTGAGAGGGGTGCAGAATTAATGAAAACCCTGTTAAATATGTCTAATAATGAATTATGAAAATTATGTTATATATTTAATTTCAAATTATTTAATTCTATTCTTTGAAGATTTTTATATGTATTTCCGAACATTAAAAACACTGGCTCAAAAATGTCAAGCCATATATTTTCATGACTGTAGGTATAAATGGTAAATATTTATGGGAATTATGGTTGGTTAATTCATTTGTAAACAGATTAAGTGGAATTTGTTTAGTATATTGAATTTGCATTTTATCATTCCTGTTTGTTTATCAATTATTTTGTATTTTCAAAAACAAATAGTTCCCTTTTATTTTGTTTCAAGACAAATGAATAGACACTAATGAGCATACACATCTCTACATGGTGCTTAGAAGAACAACTGTACTATCAAAACACCTCACCTGTTTTACTTTGATCTTCATTGGTCAAAAAAATCTACAGGTGATTCCTTTCTTGTTTTGAATACACCTGTTTACCTATGAAATGAACATCATTGTTAATTACAGGTGTTGTAAGTTATCTGTTACTTATGTTGCCAAAACACCTGTTGGTAAAGGAATTGTGAAATTGTCAGTTTTTATAGCATTAGGTCCCAGGTATAGAGACATAGACATGATGCCTCTGCTGTCAATTTATTGTTTGCTGCATAATCAGTTTTCCATGTAAATTGCTATTACCTTCTCTCTTTCTCTGTAGGCTACAACTCAAGATTAAAATTTGTTCACTGTTCAGAAACTTATCCCTGAGAATTAAATATGACATTTTTTTTTTTTTTTACTATTAAGGCCCAGGTACTGGAATTCTTGCACACTCAGGCTAAGAGCAGTTTGTTTGGAGTGTTACAATACTGTCGTTTCTTAGCACTCGAGGAAGAATGATTTTCTAACACTATCAAATCACTTCACTTTGTATGGTTGTGCCAGTGTCAATTATTGTTGAAATTCAAAACCGTCCTATAAGTGAAATACCTTTAAGCATGGCCTAAAACACCAATCAATTAAACGATGCTATTCTGATGTGTCACGTGAGACTTTCTGCTTTGCCGTCAATATATTTGCTACATATTCAGTTTTCCATGTAAACTGTTATTACCTTCTCACTTTTTCTGTAGGATACAACTCAAATTTAAAATATTTTCAGAGACTTCTACAACATCATGTGACTGTTAGAGTTAAATTAATCAAGATCTCTGTACAAATGAACAATTAACTGTTTAGAAAATAGATGTTTGGTTGAAGTAAGCATTCATCCTAGACATGTTATATATAAGCCTACTTAGCAAATTACTTATACAGACATGAATATTTTAGGAGAACCAAGCTCTTCATATTTTATGGTTGCGTTGTTGTTTATTTTTACTGTCGGAGCACACAGCACTGTCATATGGGAGATACCCTTGAGTGCGGCGTTAATCACTAATTAAGCAAATGTTATAATAGGTTTAGGGCACAAAGCTCAGGGGCATACCAGTGGTACATGCCTTTATCCAGGTATATCACGTCCTGTGTTAATGGGAAATTATGCATGCCCATCGGTTTTGTGATAAATTTAATTTTTTAGGGATTTAATAAAGAAAGTTGATTCTAAGAGAACATTTTGCCCCAGGCAACATGGCGCCCAGTGGGGCTATGGCACCTTATGCACCTTCTTGCTACCCCATTGCCCATATTAAAGCATTCTTGTTTAATATAAAAAAAAATAATTTCAGTACAGCATTACCAGATGACCTAGATTTGGATGCACGAGGAATTTCAAAATGCGAAAACATAGTCAATGCTATAACCTTAACTATACTGTAGAAGCTACCTTTACGAATATTACCTTTGAAGACAGATCAATATCATATACGCTTTCGGTATCAGTTTCGCATTTACCTGCTCTGTTTCCATGGTAATTAATTACTTAGTGTCTCGGTTTGTCCTTCGGTCAATATTGGTTCCAGCATCTCTTGTCAGCGGCTATTGAATTTTTAATAAGCGCAGCTGGAGTAGGATTGCAAAGCTACAGTTAATCTGTATTTCGCGTGGAAACCCCAGATGTCCAGGGCCTTGTTTTAAATCATTAATTTTGCAAGAATTTTGTTCAGTTTATTCAAATTAAACTGGCATAAAAATCTTCCATATTTTCTGTTGATTTTTTTTTATTATTTTTTTTAAATAATCTGTACTTTTAAACAGGGTACCTCTTCACATGATGATGAAAAATAATTTTTCAAAATCATTGAAAATAATAAAACACCAATTGCCTCAATTATTAAAACTAATAGTAGGATAATTATATTCAGAATTTCCCAATCAGTACCTGCTGTTAATTGGATTATTAAAGGTGGAGAGATATAGTATTATGACTTGTCCAAATCAGTCCATTTTTGTGCTGTTATTATTAGTCAAGAATCAGCTTGTTGGAATTTTCTTATTGAGAATTTGGGTTGCCCTCCTTGTCTAGCCTCTGCAATCCACTACTTATAAGCCAGCATGACACCTGGGGTTAAAGCTTTGTCCCCCCTGGGGTGCTCAAACAGGGCAACTTCATTAATACCTAGTAGCTTCCTGACTTTCAGCTCACTTTTGTTCTTTACAATCTGATTGGTCAGTGGACAAAACACACACCTGTGTCCAGCTGATGTAGCGAGTTGATTGGTAGATCACAATCCATATCTGGGCTATATATCTTGTTATCAGCCTAGTGGAAGTCCAATACTGTCAGTGTGTGTTAGCTCATAGTGCTATAATAGGGCTTAAGGGTTAAACAAGGCTTATATCATCTCTGTATTGGACCATCTCTGCTGGCAAGCTGAGACCTGCCCTTGTAGGTTAACCCCCAAAGGGCCACACACTTGTAATTGTGTCAGGAGTTAAGCAGATAAGGGGTTAACAGTAGAACATCCCCTGTGTTAAAAATAACTACTGAGGCAATTCTCATCAGTGTGTTCATTGGCTGTGTTGCAGTGTGCCTGGGCAATATCACTCTAGTATTGCCCTCTGATTCTTCAACAGGAAGAATATCTGTTCATATCAGCCTCACCTGAAAGAAACAGATTCCTTAGTGTGTTCATTGGTTGTGGTTGTGATCAGGCTGGGCATATAACCTCTTGTATTGCCCTTTGACAGGCCTATCAGTAAATCTCCTTTACCTGGGGAGAAGAGTGAAGCCACACAATACACAACTTGTTTCGTGCAATAAGTCCTTAAAATCTCCAGAGTTTTCTCCGTACCACTTTCGCTGTCAAGGAACAATCAACATGCCTGTTTTCGCTAACAATCGGGTTTAAGGCAATTCCATGAGATTATCACGAGATAAACCAGTAAACAACACCAAGGACACTACCAAGATGAGGCTCAAAAACACAAATATTTTGTTCTACCACAACAACCTTGGAAAGGTAAAAAAAAAATGTCTTCTCTTTATTTTAGCCATAAACAAAGATAACTGAATTCTTTATTTTTTTTATTTTTTTTTTGTTAAATTTAAAAAAAAAAAAATTGTTTGTTGTAACATTAATTTTTTTTTATTTTTGGTTACCTGGCTGTACTTCTAAGCATGTAGGCATATCAGAACTTCTTTATTATAAGATCAAGGTTGATATCTTATAATGTAACTGTTCATTCACTAGTGTTTTAGTATTAAGGTCAAACTTTCAAAATTCGTGCTTTAATTATTGCCAATTTATTTTTGAGAAAAATTTATTGTTTAACCATTAAAACATTCAGAAAGCTTCATAAGAACCAAAGGTGTAAACAGGTGTAAAATTCACTTAATTTAATATAAAATACTTAAACTACCTGGAACCTTCTTATGTCTGTGAGCTGTCACTTTCAAATTTGAACAGAAACTAGGTCAGATTTTTAAATGAACATAAAGTAGGTCAGGCTGATGTAGGTTTCAAATTTACTCACAGACTAGGGTACAGGTAATCGTTATGGAATGTACTCCCTGGAAGATTCCCCTTATCTAGTCTGCTCAGTAACATATAGTATATTTCATCAGACAATAGATGTACTTTACTATAAAAGTGTTTCAGTGCTGTCAAACTGATAATAAACACGTAGCAGTGGTCAAATTTACTTTGGAAAACAGTACTGTATTTTCAGAAGAACAGTTTCAGAAAAAAATTATTATAAGGTTTTATCCAGTAGTGAGAAACAAAATATGACTCTATAAATATGTCATATTTTGGCTTCAAAAATTGAGTAAATGTCGGTGAAATAAAGTATATTATGTAATTGTAAATTTGACCTTTATGAAACATAAAATAAAATTGCAGTAAAATGTCTAGCCTACTAGAGATATAATACAGGGTAATGTACATATCTGGCTGTGTGTGTATATAAAAACTAATTGTCCTGCTTAGCTTTTGTGGTTAGGCTGTTTACTTATTCACACATATATATCTGTTGTAATCCTTCAGCCTAACAATTGTGGTTACAGTGTTTACAATTTCTTGTCTGGAATGTTCCCGAAGACTATATCAACCATTGCATACCTGGACTGGGCGGGCGGTATCAATAAATAAAACTGCTATGATATATTATACGAACTTGACCTGTGCACCCACACACGAGTCCCTTTGTGATTTCATCGGGTATTTTGAAGTGGAAATGCTTCACCGTTGTATAAGTTTTAAAAAACACTTGACCTAAATACATTCAGAAAGCTACTTTTAGCTTTTCTATCTTATAGTTCAAAGCAATAAATTCCTGACTTGTTAACTGGAAACCACAAAAAGAGAACTTGTGCTGCATAGTCTTATGTCAGAAGTGTACAATACTGTATAGTTATAACTTATTTGACCAGTTACATATGTGATACAATTTATTACATACCTAGCTGGTCATTTATGTTATTATTATAAATCATTGAACTATTTTAACACAAAATTTGTAACAAGTTCTGGTTTAAAATATACAACACTCTTAATTGGACATTTTTTCTTCAAAAGTAATCGTGTTCCATAATTTTATTACAAAAACGTTTTAATCAAGATGGTGTCATCCAAAAAATTAGTGCTGGGGATTTACGTATAGAAATATCAGTTAAAATTCTTAGCCATATTTGAAACATAAACATTTATTTGAGAAAAATGGGGATCCTACTATTAATGTACATGTATATGCTTGACCTACATAAAAAACAAAAATATATAAATTTTTGTCACTTCATTAATATCCAGAATTTTTAACCCATGAGTCAAACTGTGACTCTCGCCCTGGATAAAATTATATTACATTACATTCTTTTGCTAACCATAAAGAATTATTTACATGTAGGAGGGCTATAAAAATGATTTATGACCTACTTCCGGTGTTTGGAGGTATATTTAAAGCAAAACAACAAAGGTCCCTAGATATATGTTGTAAAAATATCCAGAAAATTACCTCCACATTATGGTTCCACTTTCACATTATTGAATTTTTCAAATAAATTAAACATGATTTTGAAGGTAAAATTAAATAAAAATAAAAAAAATTCTAGATGCACTACATGTATGTGGTCCATGGGTTGATTCAAAATAACTCCCCACTTTTTAAATTTGTACTAAGCCGAAATATCTGTGAATGGTGACCACTGAATGCCTAATCAACCACATGTAATTGTTAGAGGTCTTCTTAACTGACTTTTCTATATTTAAGATATTTGAGTGAGCTAGCACAGCCAGAAATCAAGAGTATGGTGTCCTAAATGGTCATTTTGCATCACTTTTTAAGTAACTGGGTGTCAAATTTTTACAGTTTCCCTATCCCCTGCATGTTAAAGTTTTTCAAAACTGGGTGTCCAAATGAGGCAATTGTTGAATTCAGGGTGTCCAAAGGATGTGTGGACACCCTTCTGCCCAAGCCCTTGCGAGTGAGTCACACAATGGGGCTCTGGCAATCGCTACGGTGGTTTTCACAGGTTTCCTCTTAGTTTTTTATCTTATTCAAACAAGGAACAGTTTGAATTGGACAATCCCTCATTCTATAAGTGAAATATCTTTGAGTATCAACAAATGAATCAAAAACTACAGATTTCAAATAATTGTTAAAATTCTCATAAACTGACTTTTAAATCTCTATATTTCTAAAGCTATTAATTTCCTAGTGTAAATGAACATTCTAGTTCACCCCTTTTAACATGTGTTGTATAGTCTAAATGTCTGTAGCTGGTGTAATGTCAAGCTTGTCATGCAATTAATTAACTAAAGTGAAGAGTTCAGCTGACAGGTTTATGACCAAGGTTACAGCTTATCTCCAATACCAGGATGGATTTAATTAGTCATAGGGGCCCATCAGGCCCCATTGGGGTCATTAACTGTAAGGGAATCAATTTCAAGCCACGTCCAATGCATGGTGTTTATAATTGGTTTAATGGGTGACAGAAGGTGTCCTGGTGATTGTATAAAGTGGGGGTCAGAAACTCCACATTATTGTATCTGATAACAGAAAATCTTGTGTTCAGCAGTTCGAGTGTATTAAGACTTATTATGTTAAGAAAGCTTCAAATTTGTGCAATTATTATCTGTTGAAAATTGTAAAATTCTGAACTATTTAAGTAAATATTTTATTAACGCTGAGAAATTAAGAAATGTTATATTGGCTATTGGCCACACTTCGCCATAATATGTCTGTATTTAGCCTACAGGCTCTGCTTTAGGCAACACAGAGAACATTATTATTAAGAATAAAGCACAAGTGATTTCTTATGAATAACAGCTTCCAGATTATTGATGGATAACATTGTCTGTGAAGATACTAAAATTAATTCAACTATTATATTAACAAAAGTCAAATTGGCAAAATAATGTCCTAGTTGTCCAGTAATTCATCATATTTTATAGATAAATTCTCTAACTCAATTAAAATGTTTTGTATATAACTGGTTATACACATATTAAACAAGGTTTTATAAAGTTGGTTTTATAAAATGATATTCAACTCGCAAAGTTAAATTAGTAACTAAATTTAACAAGTGGACAGACAATATTTTTCAGGTTAAAAGTAAATTTTCAAAGCAAAGAATGCAGAGAGAAACAAGTATATAAGCGATTGATTCTTATGTGCCCAGTAAAATTTTAAAAAACTATTTAACTTCTTTGGACTTAATCACCACATTATACTGGCTTGAAATTTTTGTTAAATTTTGTAGAATTTTTTTTACCTTTACAAAGGATTTTTTTAAAATTTGAAGCGATAAAATTTAATCAGATCTTTTCACTTTATTTATGGATGTATTTGTGCAATCTTTCAAAGTTGAGAAAAGTGAAATGTGATTTTCAGAGAATTATTATTATGTAGCGGAATAAACCTCTAAAAAATTATATTACAATTGTTTGTTAACAACATCCGACAGTGATGATGGAATTTCATTTGCTTTGTGGTTATTCAATGTAAGATGAAAGCATAAAGAATTGTAAGGTTTTTAACACAGCTCTGTTCTATTGTATTATTGTTACTCGAAGTTCAGCCTGTATGTAACATAACATGAGAAGGGTTTGTCTGGAGGAAGGTATGGCAAGAATGTGGGCTGTGTATTCAACAAGGTCTGTGTCTAGCCAATATTGAGTGGGTGGAGGGAGGGGGCTCTGGCTTGTGGAGGGGGCACCTGTTTATAGCTTACACTGCCAGTAAACGGGGGTGGGATGGTTTATTAGAAATTAGAATCTAGCTGGGTAGGGCTCTGATTAAATAATATATTGACTACAATATAACAGCGGCATGGTATAAACTTAAAAATCTCCAAGTATGTGGTTTTGTTGTACTTTGTGAAGATGAGTACCTCAAAAATGAAACAATCGAATAAAACAGGGAAGGGGGTTTTAAAGCCAATAATATTAACTACAACGTTTCTTCTTCAAACTAAGAAAATGGTATCTCAAAATAATGATAAATGATGCAAGTTTATTCTGAAAAATTAAAAGATCTTCTGTGGTTTCAGGATCTGTTCCATGTGACTTTATTATAATATGACCAACCAGTTAAGTTTAAGGATATCGGCTGATTTTCTGACAATTAAAATTTTAAGTAACATGTGTTCATGTTGAGGCATGTTTGTTTATCTGACTAAACACTTGTTTTATATATTATTGCAGTTGTAAGGGCAGCATAAGGCAATGCTATTATTATCTGGGGAGGCACCTGCTAACTTTATTTATACACCTGCTTGTATCATGAACAGGGCACACTTATCACCACAGGGTGCCCTTAAGAAGTTAATTGCCCTTTTGTGGGTATACTCCTTGCACCACTTTGCCCAATAATCAGTTATCATGACTAATAATCTATGATTTGTATTGATTAAATTTAAAAGAATGTTTTATTGGTTTAGATTAGGTTTATGTTAAAATAAATATGATTACAGCTAAGTGATTTCTCAGGTTATGAAATTCCTTGATCTTCACCAACTTGCCCAAATCTAATTTTCCTTTATCCATTATTCAACATAGTTTTATTTTGGACTTTTCTCCACGATTGCCTCTTATAGTATCACATGTATTGATTTACTGCTGGCGAGTTGGAGCCTAACTATGAGTCTTGGGTTCAATTCCCGGACGGGTTTCAACCTGCAAAATTTTCTGAACTAAAATCTGTTTTAAACTAAGAAAGTGTTCTCTCACAATAATGAAAATACTGTTAATATTCACTTTCTAAAAGACAAACAAATCAAGCATTGATTTCATGTGGGCGGGTAGGAGAGAGCTTCCTTTTGTTCTGGTGCTTTCAGAGCTTACGGCAACAAGAAACTGACGGCTTGTTGCATCAATGTCATTGCCCTCTCTTGTCTTTGTTTGTCGAGCGTGGTTTCCGTCACTGATTGGGCTGGCAGGCTGTTTTATGAGGGAACTAATGTTACGAGTAACACAATCTTGCCACTGAAGCCAGTATTGAGAAAGGTGCTACAATCAGCACTGAAACGTTGTTCGATAATAAAGATTGAAGTTGAATTCCATAGAATCGTGTTAAATTGATATCTTAATTGTTTGTCCTTTTATAATTAATATCTTCATACAGAGGACGACAGAATCAGTGGTAAAAACTTATTGAATTCATTAGGTTTTTACAAAATGACAGAAACAAAGACTTCCAGTGTCAAAATATTCAATGTTAAACCCACAGGTAGATTTGTATTATGTAGGTGACTAATTTGGTCAAGCAAGTGTGATAATTTCCAGGTATTTACACAAAGACTGCTTTGATCTGTGTCTTAAATAATACATTAATTATACATTCAACTGTGTGTTTAAGCGGGTTTTCATTAACACAAATTAGCAGGCCCGCTGAGACATTGTCATTAAATACTCGTGTACATTCTAACTTCATTAATATGTAACTGAAAATGAATGATTCATTGTTGGGGAAATTTGTAAAAAAAAAAAATTAATAATCGTTTTTGAGTTGGAAATACACTGTATAGACATGTAGATGTAGTGCATTTTTAGTATGCTGTACGAATATATCTCAAATCGCCTATAATTTCGCAGGTAGAATTACAACTTTGGAAGCTATTTTAAAGCTGAGAAATTCTGTTTCTGATGCTATACCACAATTGTCACGTAGAAAACACCAGGATTTCTCGACAAACATAAATTTCTTTCTTTAAAAACCTCAATGCTTTCACAAGAAGCAAAATGTACCGGCAGTTATTATTCATAAACGAATTTAAGGGATTTACAGTATTATTGTCAGTGACTTTGGTGGCTTTATAAACACATTGTGGTGCAGTTTTAATAATTCATTGTTGCAGTGGAAATGAAATAGCATTCTCTTTTTTATCATTTTGAATGTATTGTCTCTTTTACCACTGCCTCAGCTTTAAGTACATGTACGTCGTAAGACACCAATCAAAGGAATAAAACAAATACATGTACAGCTAAGGGGCGCCTTGAACTCAGCCTGCAGTTGAGGGTCTTTATTTCCTTGTCTTGCGATTCTTTATTACCAGTAACATCGAGGGTTGATTCCTTAGCTCCTTGGACTAACGCCCTCTGGCTAAGGGCAGTTTGTTTGAAGAGTACCAATGCTCTCTTTACTTATCACTGGAGGAAAATTAACTTTCCAACATTATGGAAATGCTTCACATCTTGGTTGTGCTAGTGTCAATCATTGTTGGAATACA
>JAQQZZ010086535.1:0-18381 GCA_030265115.1 Mopalia vespertina
ACATGTGAGAACATGAAACTTCATCACATTACAGCAGGTTTTGGATGACAGTAACATATTTCTGTATAGCTCTTCTTTCACTGGAGTTTAACATTAGCATTGGGTTATATCAAATGTCTTATTGTCTAAAATAACAGAAACATGGGTTATTTCTGCACATCACACATTACCAGATATGGGAATTATTTGGGTATCTATCCAATGAGAAAGGCTACTTCACCTGCGACCTTTACCCTATCTGATTTTGCTGGCCAACTGATACCAGATGTACTAGACCTTCAAATAATCTCTATCCAAACAACACCCTGAACTACAGAGGATGTTGTTTTCACATCCTTATCAAAATAAATCCTGAACATTTTACCTGAGTTTCCATGACAACAGATATGCACCTGTATTTTGTATTCTCTTTTAAAGACATTCAGCTGCTTTTATAATGTAATGGAACAAATTAAAAATTTAATTGTATCTACAGCCACCACTATTTAACATATATGCAGTGTTTAATTTAATGTGATAACTTTTGTTGTTGGCCTAATGGTAACTATCGTGTACACAATAGATAGATGCACTAGAAACTCATTTGCATAATGTTTTTTTGTAAAGTGGATACATCTGTTACAGAATATGTCTTCAAACTAACCAAAGATGTAACATGCTTAAGATGTGTGATGTAAGCTGAAGGAAAGTCACTTGGTCTCTCAGAATTTTGATGGGAAGTTCTATTGTTAGACAGTTTGAGGCATTTCGATGAGGGCCATTGTCAGATATATAATGCTATGTCTCCCCATTGAGCCTTCACATTCCTGCCTTACAGATGGCAATGCTGCCTCAGACATTGAGGAGACCATCTGTCCCTGATTCCCCTCACCTTTGACTCACTGTTGTGTCTATATACACTACACTTACCTGTAGGGTTAGAGAGCTATTACCTGATTTATGTAACAGGTGTAGGTAATTCCGAACAGTATGTTCTCATTTTATATTGAATGGATCTGCATATATATACAATATTGAAGATATGTGTCTCACATGGTACTGATTGTCAGCCCGCTATTCATTGCATTATACATTTTTACACAGATTGCCGCAATGAAAGCAGTGAAATAAATATAACATTCATGTAAAGGGATTTATGTTTGTCTGTTTGGGTTTATCTCCATACTTAAAGCTATCACACTCATAGGACGACATGCAACCCAATGGGTGAAGGAAACCTCTCTTGGTGCCTTTGAAAACAGGGAGCTCCAACCCAACCATCCACCCGTATTAAGAGGATTATGTTCAACCTGCATGAAATCTCTTTGTTATTAGGGATTATGAATTTGATATGAAATACAATGTAGTGTACATACATTAATTAAGAGATTATGTTTATTATCATATGTAGTTTAGTGTTATAACATGTTTAAGTGGCATTTCAGAAGCTGGTAACGAAAAGACAAAAAGAGTGTATGGATTTTATGTTATGTTTCACCTTTTATAACCATAAATAGTAGTGGAGGGTTGAGATGGAGCTACCCGTTGCCCTGGTGCTTTTTGGACTTAGGGGTAACATGAGGGCAATCTGATTATTATGTCTTTGTATTTTGTCCTGTGATTGTCCTGTTTTGTGTTTGTTTCTTGCCAAGTGGTGTCAACGGTGATTTCCTTCACTCATTGGGCTGGAATGCCGTCATATGATTGAATTACCTTTAACTGCGACGTTAAACACCACTGAAGCAAAACCGTATGTAGTAAAACCAGGTACTTATCTTAGCAGCCTCAACACATAACCACCAAGGGTATACTCATATATTGTTCTGTTGCCATTTGAAAAGGTTTTCGCACATTGCAGATTAAGAGAAAGGAAATTACACATGTACTTTTCTGATCTAGGAATCTTGAGACCTCTGTGATAATCAACAATCTCATTTCACCTGCACATAAAATCTACTTGTACATCATTTAAACAGGTGAGAATGGCTAATTTAGCTTACCTGTGCTTCTTGATACCTGTGTATAATGTAATGAGTATGTTCTCGTTACTCCTGTGAATCTAGGACCTCTGTGACAATCAACTATCAACAATCTACTGACTTTACTTCTCCCTTGTTTACTTAAATGCCCCACAATTTGTCTAACTGGCTGAGTAAATAGAGGGTAGTTAGCTCAGACTCAGATCTCTCTGTCAGACTGTTATAGGAGAGCCTGATTGGCTCCCTGTCTTCAACCCTCGGCCCTTTAAGCGTTAGCACAGACATATATTTTTTCCCTTGAGTGAAAAGTTTGTTTTTTCGTCTCCTACATGCTTCAGCTCGGCATATACGGATTTACATTCTACCTAACATCATCTCAAATTTCCTAAGCAAATATAATCTATGTGCCTGCAGGACAAATTAAATGGGCTATTTTTTATACATAGATTGAAAAGACCTAGTGTATTGCTCCTATCATATTAATTTCATATATGAATATACCTATACACATTTATTACTTATTTTCTAAAAGTACAAAAAAGTGTGCTTTCTAAAAATGACTAATGTGCCATAATAAGATTTTGAAAATGCTTCAGTTATTCACCATATATTTACAGCAGAAGATTCCATTTAAACAATCTGTAACAAAGTGTTTGATTTTACTATTAACTAGAAAATGGTAAAAAGAGTTTACCCTGATAAATTATATATTGATACTCCCACTGCTGTCATCAAAATCTTAGCTGACCTTTGAACCTGACTCATTTGTCAATAATTATGTCATATTTATGAGTTGTAATGTAGAATGACTACTCACTGTAATGTCTTCAATATTCTTATTTTGTCTATAATGTCAGGATTGTGTCATAAGCTTCCCATCTTCATGTTGTGCCAGGAATAACAGATATCCTGTGGTAACTCATTGAAAATGGATTTGTCTAGTCATTGTCAATTTTGTTCACGAATAAATATTATTTTGGCAGATTCATCATTCTCAAAGTTTTGGATAGTGACACATTGAAAAATTCATAAAGTCAATATTAAAAATGACAGAATGTTACTCGTTGGGATTTCCTTGTCGACCTAAGTTTTATAAGGGAGTTGAATGAGATACTTTTGATAAGTTTGTGGTGGTTTTTATGAGGTTTCTTCTTGGTTGTTCGCTGTATTTACTTAAGGCCAATTGAAATGTAGACAATCCTTCATTATATATTTTAAACACTCTGAAAAATGATCTTTAACTCCAATCTGATCTGTTTTTTATATATTTCTAAAAGCAATCAATCACTGACACAGGGATGTAGATTAATTAAAATCGATGACTCATCTTATTTACATATAGAAAGGACACAAAAATACAGGAGCCTAACTTTAAAAATAAATATAAAAAAAGAACAATATGTCTGCTACATGTTGATTGACACAGGATAGAGAAACAGATAAGCAATTTTTCCTTTGTTTAAAGGTATTTCTGGTCAATTCTTCTTTGATGAAGTGATTTTCTATTTTATTTGACATCACGTGAATGTTTTCAATTTCACAATCTTCCTAAATTTATGTCATCAATTCTACAAATTATTTTATCCGTTTGATTTCTCATTCTCTACTGTATGGTTTAATTTTTTTTACTTACCTTGTTTTACGCAGACAGTTCTCTTCTCTTATCTGTGCACGTTTTTTCTCCTGTGTTAGCTCATGGATAAACGAGCATTCATGGGGTAATCTAGTTAAACCAGGTAAATCATCCCATATATACGACAGGTGTGTGTGACATGCTTTGACCCCCATGGCACACCCACGCTTTTGTTGTAAAAGGCGCCGCTGTCCAGCATAACAACATTAGTCCTACCTGGTATTATTTTAATCCCAGACAATAGACCTTCTGACTCTATTTACATGTGCTTATGCACTAACATAGTTCCAAAGGTTGATATAATAATTATTTAACAGTAAACTAGCTCTCCCTAATTGGGTTAGTAACATGTATTCAGGTTATCTTTTTTTAAGTGCTGACAAATTTTAATTAATTATTTGCAGACTTTAAGAAATTTATTTTCCTGATCAAAAATTTTTTCTATTCAGAACTGGAGATTTTATTAAATTCTGGTAGGGACAAAATGATGGAAAAAGGCTGAAAATTTGAGCTATACTCATTTTCCAGTAACTTTTATCTTACATTTATCTCCAGATAATCTTGATACCAATTACGTTACATCGATCCTGTCAAGATAATGAGGCCCAAAACTGACTTAGGATCAAAGAAATGTAATACAGGTAATGTTTGGCTGTCTAGGGACACAACCAAATAAACCTAGTGTGTGTAATCTATGGAGGTCCAGAACAGACAAAACATGATGAACAGTCAGCATCCTCACAATGCCTTGTTTACCCAGCTGAAAGGACGACCAAGTGCAAAAAAATCATCTTGATTTTCAAATTAGATGTTGTTAGCCATGTTGTTGTTTCTTATTACATAAACCTAAATAGACAAATAAAGTGTTATCAGTTGCTCTAATCACATTGAAAGTAATGAGTAAAAGATTGAACGAAATTGGATCCAATTTTACTGATGTTCTCTAGTTAATTTACAATCAAACAGTTAGCATTCAATAGTCTCCTATGTTGGGGTTCTAATAGTGTATGTCTTGAGATATTCTGTTAGGGGGTAATTTGGGCTAATTACCCCAGCAGGGGTATCATCTGACTAGTAAGTAGCTCTATTGGGGGTGCTCCACACACCCTTGTCTCTCCAAAGCTGTTCCTAAAGAGCCTATCTGTTGCCCCTGCCTCAGGCATTAAGTGTGGTGCCAGACAAAGACTCCTCAACCACCTGCTGATGGTTGTTAGACTGAAGAGGCATTACCAGGTAGACACAAGGAGACCTGAAGATAGAGATAAGAGAGAATAGAAACAGAAGAAGGAAAATGTGCAAAGAAAGAAAACTGTAAACTATTTTGCAGATAGAGAGCCATGTAAAGATTCCCTGGTCTTCATAATGTGCACTTCAGAGATCAGAATGAAGAAGGAACAAAAAATAAAATTGAGTAGAACAGAGAAAGGGAAAGTATTATGACCGTCTAAACTTGCTGGGTACTCAACTGTGGTAAAAAATTACACAAAGCCTTACATAATGATGAAAAGGTATTAAGCAGCTGAACACTGTTAGACTGTTACTGTGATCACTTGAGTTGGATAAATTGCTTGAAAAAGATTGCATGACATTGCAGCAGTTGTAAATCATTTCAATGTACAAAATGTTGTATTTTACAGCAAACCACATCACACTGTCAGTGTGTACATTTAGCAAGATGCCATTTTATACTCCAATAATATCTTATGTAACATTTACCTTTGTAGCCATGCTAGTAGTTTATTTATTGATTCGTTTAACGTCAATCCAAAAAAAAAATTATCTGTTTTATATTAATGTTTTTTAAAGTAATTTCTTTGTTATGATATTTTATAATAACTTATTAATATTCAATCTATCTTTTAACTTTACATATTAACGGTACTGTGTTTTGGTGAGATGTTTAATCCAGACATAGTTTTGATTTTAGGAAGTCTATTGCACCTGATGATCCAGTGGCTGTAGCAGAGCTAAATTGAGACTGATGGCTTCTGACAAATGAGAGCTATAATTAAGGTGTGATAATTATGACCCTCTGTCCATCCTTAGTGGGCTGAGCATTGTGAAAGGGGGTTTAGTTACACTTTTTAATACCCCCATTGAGGCGGAGCCCTGATAATGACTGGGTTCATGTCGTGTTATTACTGTATCATTCTCCCTTACATCATTATCATGTAGCATGGATTGTGTGTATTAGTAGACTTTGGTCACTGAAACGACAAGAATCTGATCATTGCAATGATAGGATAAATACATTGGAGAAGTGAAAGAGCTAATGATAATATCTTTTAGAGGCACTTTAGAAGCTGGTTGAACTAATAAGACATCAGACTCCTATTTTATACTGAGCAATGTTCCAGTACAGATACCGTCACAGTTGAGTGAACAGTCATAATGGTGCTCATATCTGAACCGACAACATTACCTGATTCTGAAATACAAGTTGTGATCCCCAACTATGCTCTGTGTCGTAATTCTAGATTACACTGGTTTATTTTGTAATGATGTGTTTAAATTATCCCATAACTATGGCACTTCTGATCTGAAGAAAATAATTAAAATAACCCAAAATGTCCAAAATAACAACTTAGATGATAATTTGAGTATTAATCAAAATGTAGATTGAATGCAATGTTTTTTTCTGATTTTCCATCGGAATTTTATCTACTATCTATATTTTTTATTTTTGTTATGATATTCCTGGAGCTGTACTTGGTTACATTGCACTTACCAGTACCTTAAGATAACAATGTCTCTGGACTCTATGTTTATAATTTACTCATCTCTGTGTTCCTTTGTCAAACACATTTATTGATAAATACCCCATACATAATATATGGAGTTGGTGGCCATGACAGCTGTCAAATGGACTGACCCCATCCCAGGCTAACCTGTATCTGCTGTAAATACTCAATAATTCTAATACACAGATGGTATTTAAAGCTTCCTTTTAGGTTTTATTTGACATAAAGGAAGTGACCAATGTTTGTATACCAGCACCAGAATATAGCATGAAACCTTTCTTTGGTATTATTGCTACTTTGGGCCCAAAATATAATACAAATTTCACAACCCCGCCCTTTACTATACCATGGGCCTGAGTACATTAATCACTAAAACCTAATGGGCTTGATTGGCCAGACCAGTATGTGGACACCTGCCCTTTACCTTGGGTCAACCTTTAGGTTGGATATGTAACATATAATAGAAAGTAATGCTTGGGCCAGCTTTACAATCAAATTCACTAATAACATTGTTTATACCAGAAACTTGACTATTCCTGGCTCAGGTATATGTAACATTAAAGTGTAATGACCCCAGAGTATACATTGTACAGTAACCTGAATATACCGACTCCAACATCCAGGAAACTGAGTACTTATCCTGGAATATACCAGGACCCTTAGTCAAATTATCCCTGAGTATACAAGGATGCTGAGTAAACTTAACCCCGAAAATACATGTACCAGGACTCTACTAAACTTAACCTGAATATGCAAGGACCCTGAGTAGACTAAATGTATATCGGCACCTTAACAAGACTTTCTCTTGAATAGACAAGGACCCTGAGTAAATTTACATGTTTACCAGAACCCTGAGTAGATTTTATGTATATCAGGACCCTAAAAAGACTTTCTCTTAAATAGACCAGGACCCTGAGTAAATTTACATGTTTACCAGAACCCTGAGTAGATTTTATTTATATCAGGACCCTAAAAAGACTTTCCCTTGAATAGACCAGGACCCTGAGTAAACTTACCCGTATACCAGAACCCTGAGTAGATTTTATTTATATCAGGATCCTAAAAAGACTTTCCCTTGAATAGACTAAGACCCTGAGTAAACTTACACCTATACCAGAATCCTAAATACATGTACAAACAAATACACTTCCCATGAATGTATGAGAAGAGTCCTGTGTAGATAAGAATTATTTAAATATTTCTTTGTTATAACTTTTGTTAGAAAGAAGAAGACCAGATTATTAGGTTATATATGTTCCATAGTTTATTTCCAGAGATGAGACAAATCAATAGGACAGGGAGAGATAAAATGTTTATAATGTGTCAGAGTGTGTTTGGTAGAGTTTCACTGCTTCCCTGAACACATTATTACTAATCCTCTTTTCAGATCATAGTTTTGCATACTTAATCTCTGTATACAGATACATACACATGTAGGTACAGCGCTTGATAACCAACAGCATCACTAAGTGTTTGTGGAGAGCAATGTGAGTTGATGTTATTCTGTCAATTTGTCAAAATAGAAATAATCATATTCTGAAATTATAATAGACCCCCCCCCCAAAAAATACCCTCAATAATTAAAAAAAATAAGTAGCATTTAAAACATTTGTACTGGGAGTATATTTGTATTACCTTATAGACTGAGGATTTTTGGACAGTTACTGTTGAAGAAATATAAACTTGAAATCAAAAACCATTGTCAGATAAATGTTGTGTAGATTTGAGTTTTAAATGAGTATGATCCAATAATCAATGGTAATCGATTTTATTCATTCCCCTATTCAGTTTAATTACCCGGCCTGTTTTGTTATAATAATCTCATTTCAAAGTCTAATAACACACAGTTTAATCAGATGTTTAGAGATTATTTATGCATGAGTATCGCAAATCAAAGACCGCTTGTATAGCTTATCTGCCTAATGACAAACATAAAGCTTTAATTAAGTCTATAATTTTCTGTTTCTAAGCAGTTTGTTAACTACTTTGCCTATTTGATTTAGTGCGTTATTCCAACAGTTTTGTGCAGAATACATGAAGTGTTACGTGATGAACTGAGTATTCGTATCATTGTGATCATGTCTCCGTACAGACTGTTGTCCTCTCTCTGTTTGTCGTAATTCGTAAATTTTGATTATATTTTTACTTTAGAGAAACTAAATTATGCTTGCCTTCACTAGGATTCAAATTGGGGTCTGGCTAGCAGGGCCAGTGCTTTTACCAACTGAGCTACAACAGGTTTTAAGTTATAAATATGTTTGTTCAAATATCCATTGTGCCAGATCGTGTGTAATATGAATACCAGGTTTTGAAGGTATACATTTGTAGTTATCAAGAGAAACTTTAGCAACTATGGATTCTTAAAGTTAATCGTCAAGCAGGCATGCTGTTGTAATAGGCAAATAACCATATTCAGTTTATTTGTTTTTTATGTGAGATAACATTTCTAATTCAGTTTATAATACAATTTTTTAGAAGGCTGCGAAAACTTAAATTTATGGTTTACCGATATTTATACACATGTATATACTCTTCATTTATTCAAAATATATACTTGACTGTTTAATTTATATTCAGTGCTAAACAAAGTTATCATATTAATAAAATTGTGTGGTAACAGTTGTGCTAATTAAGTGTACTTCCTCTATGAATCACCCGAAAGGCAAATTACCTGTGGCAATTCTGTTAATTAGTGACCTGTTTTTACCTGTATGTGCACCAGGTGTGTCACTTCTAAGAGAGTCTATCTTCAACAGATACTCTATAAAAACATAGAGGTGTTGTGGATAATCCATAACACACCTGGGGCTGATCATTAATGGGTTGTATGAAAACATCTCCCACAGGTGGGCAATAACTACATTTATTGACTACTATTTGAGAAGAAAAAAAAAAGGAGCTACCAACATACAAATCGAACATTTTTTGCTAACGAAACATTTTTTGTAATGATTTACTTTTAGAAATAAACATGGAACTTGTTGCGTATAAAAAAACCCATTTAATATGCTATTAAGTTTTAGAGAGGTAAAACTTTATTACATTTAGTTTTAGTTCTTTAGTTCTTGTCTTTTCACATATTGTATTATGACAGTAATTCTGCAGATTTGTGAATGACAGGAGGACATTGGCATAGCTTTGTATAACCTTAAGGGCCAATGTAAGGAAACAAGAGGGTTACTGAGATGGCACTGTTCATTACATTAATAAGTTTGTTTGTAGGCTGAATTAAGTATTTAGCAGGATTCGTAAAATTGTTGAAATTCCTGGCAAATTGAAATTAATATTTCTAGTACTGGAATTTCTTGAAAAACCATTTTTGCTCCTTGAATCTCTTAGAAATTCAGTATAAATGAAAATTGAAAGATTTTATCAAAACATTAAAACCAGTATGAATATAGATGGAAGTGGAAAAATCCTAGAAAAGTCCTGTTGAATTCTGTGAGAACTCTGTTTATTGTTACTGTATTCATGTTGTTGATATCAGCTTGGTGTTAAATGCAGAATTGTTCAAATAGCCACAGTTTACTTGCATGGTCATACATATACATTTGAAGATCAGAACAATTGGGAAATAACATGCTTCAACTAGTAGTTGTGTGATGGACTTTCATAGTATGTAGCAGAAAAAGAATATCTTCCGTCTTGGTCATACTTCCAACCATAGCTATGTAGAGTCTGGCTTTAACACTCCTTCTTGCTTGCTTTGCCACGAGTAAAAGGCCAACATTGGTGTTATACGACACAGTTTGTATTTGTTAGTCAATTACTGATATATGGTGTTACTTTTAACCTTTTGATGGAAATCTAATACTTTTTTCCATCTTGATGTTTTTAGAGATTTCAGGGGTAAACTGCTAAAAAAAATCTCCAAAACATTTCAAATTGATGATGTCCAGTATGAGAATTTTGTTAAGTAATCACCCTGGAATAACTGAGATCCTGGTATGGACGCAGAACCATCTTGACCTTGAATTGGGCTGGTTGTTTGTGTGGCGTGGTCGAGCAGGGGCGTGACAAAGTTACGATCAGAACAGCCAAGTTGTTTGCTTGTGTTGGGGTCAAACTTCTCACATCTGCCTTAATGTCACCAGGCAGAAGATAGAAAGTAAACCCGAGCCTATCTGACTGGTGTTTGCTGTAAACACGCCGATGTATGTGGCCTCTGACGGGGCAGACTTTCAGCCGACCCATAGCAGCGAAGTTCCTAGTGTGGGGTCGTGAGACTGGGACAGGAAATGTAATTACTGCCTCTATTTGGTCTTCACACTTACAACATGTGTTTACTTGTGGTGAAAACAAATAGTTTTGTGTTAAGAAGTGTTTGTCTCGTTGAGGTTGACCATTTCACACTAGGTTAATCACACGCGTAGCTTCACATCACACCTCTAAGAACACCTTCCTTCGTCCACTGGTTGCTGGAGCTATTCCCTTACATGGTCCAGACACACTGAAATACAAAGCCTTTATAATACTGTCTGAGACATTCATTAATACCAAACTCACTCGTTCTTTTGTCAAGAAAACTTTCACAAGATTTACACTGGCTGTAAAACTTTCTTTACATTCATACACATGTCATGATGTTGAAGCTATACATTGTCCAGAATTGCTGGTAATGTTGGCAAACTTTATGAAATTATCTGTGGACAAATCCCGCATAGAAATGTTTATAATCTCGATCATGATGAGTTTTTATCATCAGTTGATAGTAAAGTTTGTCTAAATCTTGGTAAATCAACTGATTCATTGAGTTGTAGTCAAAACATTTTTGTAAGAAATAGAATTGAGATTTACAAATAGCTTAACGAGAGACTGTTATTATAAGGATGTAACATGACATGCAGTTAGTGGATGGAACTTCGGATGATACAATGAAAATCTATCCCCATATCTGTGTCCGGATTCAATTGTGAGGGGTCTGCTAGTGTGTTTCTAAAGATTCACATATTTGTCTGATATTGAAGGAAGATGAGTGATTAAGCACTATAGAATTGTCTCTGAAGGAATGATGCAGGGCGGATATTGGTTCTGCCGAATGTAGTTGGCAAGGATCATCTCTGGCAATAAACGTCTGATGGGACGATGGAAGCTGAGCAAGTGTTCCTGTAGAATCAAGTTCTATCAGACACGTATCAAGCATAGAGGCGCTCTTTACGCTCACAAAGCGCCGGGAATCTCTGAGATGGGGAGTAATTTCTGCCTCCATTCCAGACCGTTTTGTTTCCAGGATCTTCTCCTTCATGCTTCTCTTCACAATCGCTCACGCCAAGCCAAATATTTGAAGTAATTTCCTCGACATGAAGTGGCTGGGATTCAGACAAAGTGGAGGATGTTGGCAAATTATTTTATGACCCAAGAGGTCGTGTTGAATGGAATGTCCCCCTTGGTTGTGGCAGGGAGAATGATAGCATGGGTCGTGGAGTATTTGGCCGGCTCACTGATCAGACACCTCAATGAGGTCTTCACATCAGATTCTTTCCTTCCCTCTACTCTCTTAATCCTCAAAGTTCCACTTCATATTTACTTCTTCAAATTCTTCATATTTTTATGTCCAAAAATCCTGTTTCTTTTTAAGTGTTTATTCACTATTCTTACAAACTTTTCAACACTATTTACTGTTATTTAGCACTAAAAAAATTATTCTCTTCAATTTATTTTATTTTCTAACAACAATTTTTTCAAGGTAACAAAACTTTTGTTATCTGGAAAAAAAGAGAATAAGCTTAGACTGTTAATGTTCACTTTCTAAATGATTTCATTACTTTCAGCTTTTGGAGTTGTTCATACAGGTCTGCTACCTAGGCTCAACTAACTAACTTTCTATTTTTGTGGAAGGCCAATTGGCTGAGTGGTCTAGGTGTCCATTTTCTGTTGGTGATTTGGTGCCCGTCTATAAAAGTATGGGATAACACTGGGTTCTATTTCACTACGGACCAGCTTGCAAAATTTTCTAAACTAGATACTGTAAGTTCAAACTAAAAAAGTTTTATCCCAAATAAACAAAAACACTATATTTTATTTCGATTGAAATATATGAGATTAACACATTGTTATTGAAAACGATATTAAGAATAAATGTGAGCTGAGAAATTGTGTCAGATCTACCAGTAGGCCTATGATGTAACATATACATGTGGCTAAGTTTGATTTTAACAAATGTTAAAAATGATGATCGGTGACCAGGTCAGGGTGACCTGTATCAGCTGAATGATTCTGCTAATAAGTTCGATACTCTAGAATTAATCAGGATCTAATAAATTTTTATTCCTAGATGAGATGTAACATGATATTTTATTAAGAAATTGGATACATAAAGAAGAAGGCCGGTGCTAAGATTAGCCTTTAACTGCAGTTTACAGTAGATTCAGATCATGACGTATGAAGAAATCCACAGATTAATCAGGTTATAAATCTGAGGTCATTGATCAAATCCGGGCAGAATTCCAGTCAGAACAACCCAAACTCCGGCATGCCATTCATTTAAGGGAAAATCACGAATCCACATCAAGACTTGTATGATAAAGGTTTTCTTAACGATGTTACTCACATCTGGTAGATTGGAGTTCACATGATTTTTGTGTTAGGTAATTTATGGGCCTAAAGTTGTGTTCTTTTAATTTCATCCAGTGTATTCTTGCATGCTTGGATCAAGAAGATTAGGATTCATACGACCCAATTACAATAACCTCGTGTAAAAAACAAACAGTTTGTTGATTAGCATATTGAACGTCTCGACTGGGTGTCAAAAGCCTGCCTCTTTTGTGGATTTCATTTGTTGTTAATGGATTTCAGTTAGATTGTTACAACCACGCACCATTTTAGCTTGTAGAGCCAGTTCAGTATGGATGGGATTAATCGTTTAGTAACTATAGATCATAACTGGTACATGTAACTAAGATTGTTTCTTTTAATTTCAGCCAGTGCATTCTTGCATGCTTGGATCGAGAAGATTAGAATTAATACGACCCAATTACAATAACCTCTTGTAATTTAAAAACAAACAGTTTGTTGATTGGGAGGGAAAATAGCATATTGTTTGTCAAAAGCTTGCCTCTTTTGTGAATTTCAGTTGTTGATACATGCATTTCAGTTAGATTGTTACAACCACAGCACTATTTTATCTCGTAAAGCCAGTTTTGGTAACTAAAGATCGTTCGTGAAATTTTTATAAGTTTTAACGCAGGTGGATGGAAGGAGCTTCTTGTTGCCCTTGTGTTCTCAGAGCTTACGAGCAACGTGAAGTTGATCTGCTTCTGGTGTCTTTGTTTTGCAAGTGTGCTTGTCCTGTCTTATAATTGTTTGTTTCCTTTACCCATTGGACTGCCTTGTCGGCATGTGTAAAATAACCTCCAATACGAGACCTGGTTGCCATGGTGTAGTGTACCTCTCAAAGGGGTTGTTTTTACGGGATTACCTCTCAGGTTTTCAGCAGTATTTATGTAAGGCAGAGTGAATAATAAGTTGGTAAATTAGTGAAGTACCCTTAAGTACCATGTTAAACCTCAAACAGTCAACAAATCAAACCTTAAATATGGCATCATACACAAAAACCATATTTTTATCTTTTAATAAAACACAATTTTGGGGATTGTATTGGGAAAAAATCTGAGATATTGCTATGGTTTGTGGAATCTTTCATAGTATTGGTAACTTTGATATAAACTTTGCTCAATTCAAGGAAATGCTTTCATGACAGATTGCCTTTTGAAAGAATCTAATATGGTGCTATGGTGAGTGGAATCGTGCCTCTACATGATTATTATTGACAATGGAATTGCCTGCTCAGAGGTAGTATATCAGAGGAATCTTGACATGTGACAGGGTCAGTAAGGTTTCACTGTGCCACTCATAGTGTCAGCCAACCAAGACGTTATCCCAAGCTCAATCCATTGAAAACAGAGTCAATGCATTGGGCAGTAATTAACCTGGAAATCTATATGTTACAATTGCTGATTGCAGAATAGATTTATCTTGTTACTGATCTGATTTATACTGTATTTATTTCTGAAGCACTTGCAACTGTCAAACTAGCAATTAGTTCTCAGAAAAAAACTCTTGCACTGTTGAGTACAGTGTTTTTGTATCCTTGCAATTTGAGAAGGGACATGTGCTTTTAGAGTTGGTACTAGAGCCTCAGTTAGCACAAGTTACTTACTCAACTTGCATACTACGGTTGAATAAAGATATCTTAAACTGTATAGAATTATTACCAATTGAAAAATCTAATCTGCGTGTCCTAGTAAATTAATTTGGTTGACATAATATATTGAACGATATTCAGGAGTGTAACAAAATATCAGACTATCAATTTATTACCATTGATAGCCTTTGGTTATGCAATGGTCTCTCACAATAGTTGAACCTAGCTTCCATAGTTGACCCATTTTTACAAAACGTATGCCATTTTTTAGCGTAATTTATTTAAACACATTCAAATGAAGCATTGAAAGAGCAGGGATAACTATATAATTATACAATGTTGATAATTATGTGTGCTTCAGCTTATTGAAAATTACTTACATACATGTAGTCAATAAGCTTTGGAATATATATTATGCGGTGAATGCTAACTAAATCTTGATATGTCTGTAGAATCTTAAATATTGTAGTAGCATTATTAAAGGGTGATCACCATACTATCACGATAGTCCAACAAGAGCCAAGTTACCCATTCCAATATGATACAGGTTTTGGACAGACTATAACTAAGCACATATACATTTCAGAATTCGGCCACAATATACGAATTTGGAATTATTCCGAGAAAATCAATAACTTTTTGGCAGTTTGTTTTATCAAAATCGGCAGAATGTTTTTCTGTGTGTAAACCGGAGACAATCTGTTTCTTGTCGTGATTTTGTAATTCTGAGATACAGCCAACCGTTATATCTCATCTGTCAAAAATTCTGAAGCTTCAAAGCTAGTACAGTGGACATTAATAAAACAACTCCAAGGATGTAGTCTGTGTGCTGAATGGTTATTCAATAATAATACAAGTATGGAAGCAGATACGCACCAACTCGTTTAGTCCAGTTAGGCAACCTGTTTGTCCTCAGTTACTTACTCTATATAATTGCTTGTGATAATGTCGAAGGTTTATTTTGTATATTATCCATGCTATACAGTCAGTACCAAATGTATAAGATTTGATTATTATTTAGAATGACGGACTAACTGGTGTTCAGTGCTGTACTGTGTACTTATTCTAAATCCAATGCTGAATAAAATAAGTGCTTGTCAGTGGTTGACCAATTTCACATTTTTGCCAAAATTAGCTCTACATCACTTACACCTTTTGTAAAAGTGCTTACTGCAAACACTGACTTTTAATGTGTTGGAAACCAATCAGATAATTGCCTAAGTCAAGCATGTGGCTGGCAAAGGCAGAGTTGCAGGTTTTTCAATTTATATCATAAGTGATAAATATGACTTTAGTACATGTACTTATTTTATTAGGGGGATGATATTTATCACATATTTTCTATACCACGATGCACATGGTTATTACCTTCTCTCGAGATGTCTGTGGTTTACCTATAACAACTCAAGATTAAGATCTGTTTAGAAACCTGCCTATGGGAGTTAATCTAGAACAGGAGATGATTCATCATTTTTATTTATCGACATGTCTGTGCTAGTGTGATAAATTTTAAGAAATATAATATGTAAAATGCAATTCAAACAAAGACATCAATGCTATATGTTAGCTTACATGAGACTTTTACTATCAGCAAGGGAGACTATAACAGACATGTTGTTTAACATGCTCAATACCGGTAGTGTAAATTATTATCTAAAATTAAATTGAAGTTTTTAATACTTGTAAAATTACACAACGAACAATAACTACAGTCTTTTCGTTTGTACTTTTCATTTATTTAACAGTATTATTATTTTGGGAGTATTTATTTAGTTATAAAGTAAAACGCTGACTGTTTGAGATTGTTGAATGAGACCTCCCAGTGCCATACACTCTGCTGTATATTTAACTCTTCCCTAATGACAAAGCTGCAGCAATAATTACCAGCTGAATTAATTAAAACAAATATATTCAGATTAAGGCTTAATGATAATGAAAGCTAATCGGGCACATCCTGTATACAAGGGATGTGAGGTTAAGTAAACCCAACACAGGTTAATCATATTTAAACATAATCTAGCACAAGCCTGTAATATGAATCTATACTTATATTAAATCCTGGCTGAGGTAACCATCATTTTGTTTGTCTACAAACAAAGTATATTTAGTACAAGTGTAGAGAAAGAAATAGAACAGGAGACAAAGCAATATTTTGACTATAATAGTGTAACAGTTAGAGTGTGATTTTTTTTTTAAAATGGGAAAATATTTTGATCGTTTTTTTTTTTAAATTAAGCATCAAATTTGATCAATTTGCGCCAATTTTAAACAGAAAAGTCTCTAAATTTTTATTGGATAATAGCAGATTTTGATACAGTAAGCAATCCACGACCCTTATTTCTATCCCTGACCATGGCTTTTAGTGGGATTTCTTCTGTTTAATTTCAATCATGGTTATAGTTTTCATGATGGGAAGCTATCCTGCCTACTTTAATGAAACCACATTTTTACCATAGTAGTTTTCCTTCATTTCATGGCTTTGAAAAATAGTTTTTTAGTTATCCTCATGCCTGGTCTTGATACCATAATTCTTTTATCGACCCGCACTTAATCACATACTTGAGTTTGAATCTCATGGAAGTGTTTTATTTCCTCCAGCTTTACTTATTAATGAGAAGAAGGCATGAAGTCTCCCGACACAGCTGTCATCATCCATGGTGTTGACATAAGTAGGCTTTAGGCACACTTTACCAACTCTCTCTATGTATTTAACACCCACAAATGAGCTGTAAACCTAAGTTGCTTTGAACTCGTGTCAATATCGAAACCCTCTACATGTGAGCCTAATGAGAAAACATATACATAATACAACCACTGAAAGAAAACTACCTTCTGGAGTTTGAATACATTTCTTCAGCTGACCTCCACTCTTGACCTAATTTATTGTCCACTTGGTACTTGCTCTTTTCACAAGTTTTTTCACCTTTCCTTTCTATTTGCATGTACTTGTTAAGTTTTCACATAGTTCAGTGTAAATTTGAGAATCTGTATGTATTCTTAAAGAAAAATGGCATATGTGTCTTTAGGCCTAGTCATTTAATACATGTTGAAATTGCATCTGGGCTTCATCCACTCTCTACTCCGCATTGGCCTCCCTTGGAAACTCTACAGCTTCTCAACTACGCAAATTTGAGCATGGAATTTGATTGTTCATCTCAAACATATTTTCGGTTTGGAGGGAGCTTCCTGTTGCCCTGGTATTTTCAGCAGAGATAAGGGGCAACATGAAGCCGATCTGTTTGTGATGTCTTTGTCTTACATCCTCTGATTGTCCTGTCTTGTCTCTGTATGTTGCCTGTGGTGTCGAGGGTGGTTTCCATCATCCATTGGACTGGTGCGCCATCATGTGAGTGAATTACATTAAGTACAGCGTTAAACCCTAATCAAAACAAATCCATTCTGAAATACATGTACAATTATCCAGTTGTGGAGTGATTCCGGATGGGTCAGGGAAGAAAGGATAAAGTTCGGCAGTGTTGACTTCTCCTGTAACGTACCAGTGCCACCTTTATATGAAACAAAACCATTTTACAAGCAGTCGAATATGATATTCCTAATTAAAACTGTGTCAAGAAATCCAAAACTATCAAGAATATGTATTTTTTTTAAAACTGCTACACGAGGATATAATCTGATATTCTTTGTTGCATAATAACTTTTAATTAACTTTCTACACGTATGAGACATTTGACTTGTTTCAATGGCAGTTTAAACTGATATAGTATTTTGGATTTACATGTAGCAACAAACAAATCTTCAAGTACTGCTGTAAATCACCTCCAATTTTGTCCATTATATGGATACTTTTAAAGTTATTTTAAGGACTTAGACAAATTTATGTTTTCTGAGAAATCCTGATGTTTTCTAACTGAAAAATGTTTAATCTGTCTTCCAGGAACCATTTCT
>JAQQZZ010086546.1:0-18380 GCA_030265115.1 Mopalia vespertina
ATTTATTCAAAATATATATATGCCAGAACCAGGCTTTCGGATTTACGCAAGCAAAAACCAATTGTGAGTAATATCTAAATCAAAAAGATGCTAATTTAGCGTCCCTGTGGCCGTGCTTTATGAAGAGAGAAAATCGGCGCCTTCACTGGGTAAGAATTCGAGATTCACTTTGCCGTGAACCTCTGTAGCTCAGTCGGTAGAGTGTTGGGCCTGTAACCCAAAGGTCCCGGTATAGGCAAGCAAAATTTTCTCTCTTCATTTATTCAAAATATATGTGAGTGAAATAACATTAAGTGTGACCACGCCTCGTAAAAGAAAGACAAATATATAAAACAAAAAGCTACACTTAAGGGGTGGATTTTACGAGGTTTTATCTAGGATTTTCATGGTATTCAATGTTAAAGGAACCTGGTCGAACCCCAATTCTATCAGGTCGAATGTCAGGAAAAAGCTGGTTAAAATTCTGACCAGCTTTTTTCTAGTCGGTCTCGACTCTGCCTGTTGTTTTTTTCTTCTAACAGTGTTTTATGCAAGGAACAGTGTGAAATGGACAATCCGTAATCAGATAAGTGACATACTCTCGAGTACGACTTTAAACCCCAATCGAACACGCAAACCCCAACAATCAACAGACTGACCGATTGATTACAGTTTAAATCGCGGGCTCAAGGGTATCTCACTCATATGCCGGCGGCGTCTTCCAGAAGGAATTGGCAAAACTACAATATATTAATAGAAATGTGTTTCTGTGTTGGAAGGTTTATCTTCCTACAGCGATAAGCACATTATGTCTACCTTGAGTATACGCTCAAAACCAAGTTCCCTTTGCCAGAAACCAATCTGAATCGACATATGGACCAGGGCAGTATTCTGTCTCAATTGGCTTATTCATAGATACATCTATACCCATATCGCTATAAACACTAACTCAGTGAGACACTTGTATCTAGCTGGAAGACATCCGTTCTCGTTAAGCCTACCAGATGACAAGTCGGTGGTTTAACTGTCTATAATGGAGGAGAGTTAACCCACAGACTGTCAACTGGTAGGCCTAACGAGAACGGATGTCTACCAGCTAGATACAAGTGTGACTGCACCATGACAGTATACTCTGTAGCGTAACCTAATAAATTCAGAAGTTGAAAACCGATAAAATCTCGTTTGTTTGTAATAAATTGATTTGACATCCTCAATTTCTAATAATAATGTTTGGTAAGTCCTTGGTTTAGGTAGCTCTGTACCGAGTATACAAGTTTTACCGATGCAATGTGTGCATACAAAGAGTTAAAGTAATCCAAACCAATAAATCGTATGCTTTGAAGTATCATTTATAAGTTATTGAAGTTGTCATAACTGAGCACCATATAGCACCACATCGTACGCTGAAGATGACAAACAATCGCAACAAAATGAAGAGAGGAAAGAAGTCAGTATTGTTGCAATCGATTTTGAAATCCGATTTTGAAAATTGGCTTAAATATATTGATACAAAGATCGCCATAATGAGCGTAAAACACTGTTTATCTGCCATTTACCGCCAAAAATCACTATTGTATATGATAGTCTGGACATAAATGTATAACCTTTCAAACCCAGATAAAATAATTTTGTTAGAATTGTTTTGCAGCTATAATTTATTTTCAATCTGTTAAGCATATTTTACAAACTTCTTTCGTTCATTTAAAAAAGTATTCAATCTCATGTCTACCGATTTTGGTAGCAAATCTCGCAGAAGCCCCATTACTTAAAATTAATAAGTAAAGATGATACATAAAGATACTGTCAATGGATATGCCGATTTATTTGTCAATTTACATGGACTATTAAAATAAAATTTAAAAAAAACATGCAAAGTATTTTGATAATAAATATATACGGTTGAGTTTGTTCAACGTGATTGCCTTTCATAATACACCAAACACTATACATATCTGACTAAAATAGTTTCAGCCTTTCACAAGAAAGGGACCACAACAGTTTTTCCTTTAAAGTTTCGGGATAAAGAAGGAAAATCCACATTCAAAGAATTAAACTTTACGATATGGCAAGTTTATTCCAAAAACTTTCCAATTTAAATAAATGAGACAAACATGTCATATATTTTTATTATAGAAAGATAAAACTTGACTTACCTCAACCGGGATTTGAACTCCGGTCTCTGCCGGCTTGCATTTTATATGCATGTTTTTCAAACAATTTGAGAAATTTTTTTCAGCCTTAAGAAGATTCAGTTAAAGCTCGCTTACAAATCGGGCCAATCCTCATATAAAACAAAAAACAACTTTAAAATGAAGTAGTGTTGAATTAAGAGAGGCACACAATATATCGAATAACTTTTTTTTATTCGATTAAACAATTGAGATAGACATATATTTGGAGAAAAACGAAATGGTCACGTCCTAATTCTGAAGGGTAATACAAATAAAGAAACTATACATTTTGAATTACGTTTAATTTCCAAAGTAAATTGTCTTACTTTGATAGCTGGACATCAGACAAAATAAACAACCTATACATTAATGTTTCCGAGATTTAAACGGTGTATGATGACATAGTTCATGAATTCTCTAACATTTATACCCGGAAGGCGAATTAACAGTCCATATATTACCTTTCCAGTTCGAAGAAACCAACTGATTTGTAAGCTTACTTAACAATCAGTTGTCCAATTTGTAGACATTTAACACCAGACCTTGGAAAAAACTACACGTGCAATAGATGCAGAGTTCTGTATCTCTGATCGTCTATCATATCATGTAGCCGTAGACGTATACGTGTAATTGTATACTGTGGCTGATTCAAAGCAGAGATTTTGTTTCGGAATTTAACAAAATACTAATCCCAAGTAGAACTTTTGTTTCAGATTGTCCACCATGTCGTTATCCTTGTAAGACAATGTTAATGTTATAAAAACAAACCTACAATACCCTAATATTTGTATAGGCCAACAGGTGATTGCCCTCGAACTGCCTGCAATAAAGGTACACTGTTGAGTTATCTATACCCTTATTTTGCCTTATTTTTGTTACCAAATCGCACACAATTTCAAGTACAGAGTACCTTCATTGGTTGGATGTTGGAAGGTTGAAACCTTGTTCGGTGACAATATTATTGGCTCACAAATCCCTCCTTTAGAACGCCTTCTGTTTCTCTGGTCTATAGCTATTGCAGTCACAAGTTAATCTTCTTAGATTGCTATAGTCCACGCATAAAATACAAGTCAATATTACCAACTTCAAACTACAAAAGGGTGATATCTGTCGGGGTAAGATGAGGTGTTTTTGGAAGCTATTGGCCTCCATGGTGAGAGAGTCTGTTGGGTAGAATGACTAGGGTACTGCCCCATACTTAAACCATCCCAATGCCCTGGTGGCAAGTCCGAACGTGACAATGGGTATGATCCAAACTCCCCACACCTGAGCATGGCAGTCCTTCTGTGTGGGGTAAGATTTAGCGAATACGGATTCGGAGACAATCCAGTATGTGAAGGGGACAACATTTTATCCCTCGTTTGAGGAAACGATACACAATGCCAAGGAACGTCTGAAGATTTCGCTGTTGACTGTTGATATTTTGAAGCATAATTTCTGTAGAGATAATCCGACATAGACTCATTTCTGTTAGATACAGATAGTGCCGATGTCAAGCCTGGTCTATATGATAGATCTGGTGAATTAAAGTCTGTATAATTGAAACGGTCGTTCTTGTAGCATTGTCCGAGATAAGCCAGAGTGAGGGATGATATAGGGTTAATGAGATCCGCTTTGGGACGGTTCGGTTCCCTCCAGAAAGATGCCGGCAACTGACGCATCCGTAAAGGCACACCAGTGCGCTTAGGTGCCCGCTTAATGCCCTGCTCTGGGAGCACGGGTAGCTCATCTTGGACAGTTTTATCGCCTTCGCTTGTGCCGTCATAGAGACGGTCTCTTGTCTCTTCGCGGGTCATGGTCTGTCCTGGCATGAAAATAGTCTTGTATCAGTAATAAGAGACAAAAAGCAGTCGTTACGATGAGAGTCACTTGTCGCTTATACGGCAATACAACATACTTATTTGCTCCATCCTTATTTTTACTTAAAAAAAATTGTAGAAAGATCCAGCACAGCACTGCATTATAAAATCAAGGTAAACAGAAAATCACAGAATCCCCATGAACAAAGTCGAAGTAAAACTTGCAATGTCTTCGTGTGGATTGGATAGGTAGGGGCCTACCCTAGAAGCGATGGACGTTTGTACCAGCACACGTTGATGCCCAAAGTGTGGTGTATTGCTTTTCAGCACTGACTTTACAGTAAGGGAGAAAGTATGCGTTCTCGTAGAGGCGTCCTCGAAGATGTGACGATAACACTCCTCCCACTCCGTTCCACTTATACGCCTCACTCGGCACACAAGCTGCGTCCAATCAACCTAGGTAATTGTATAGAATGTTAACTTCTCCACAAATGTGCGAGGCAGCTCTCGAGTTATCCAAATCATGTGCCTTTAGAAGTGTCAAAATAAACAAAAATATTTTACTTTGCACCATTAGTCATGTTTATCTCAGTGCTAATCTTCTCAAAGATGAGTTGAGATGAAGGCTGTAGAGTCTCGGACCTATGTGAGAACCATATGGGACGTATATCCCGGTTCGTTTTGTTGCATATACTCCATGAACTATGATAATACTTAACTGTGTTTGTATACAGAGTATAAGTCAGTCTAAGATAGGTTCGATCAACAGCGTACGTTTGTGCGTTAATTTAGACTTCATGAGGGAGTTGGATAACTGGGAAATAAAAACGGGATAATAAAGAAAACTGACAGATATTAAGTTGAGGGACGTCAGGTTTACATATTTTCAATACCGAAATAACGATACGTGATACGTTAAGATAAACTGTAAATTATTTGTTGTTTAACTTCCACTAAAAGCCTTCGTCACTTTTTATTTGTTAAAGTTTGGATCGTTTTGGCGTTGACTGTGTGGCGATTCTCTTCCCAACCATCACAACTACAACAAAGACTAACATGTCATCATAATGTAATCGCCTAATTAAGCCCGTCCTATTCCAACCAAAGATAAAGTCGAGTCTTAACGTTTTAAAAAGAAAAAACCCGCAGTAAAATAAATCTGGTCATGTTATAGACTCGTTTGACTGATTGGTAAACAATACGTAAACTCCAAAATAGCGGACAGATAACAGCTGTCTATAAACTCAGCACCAGAATGAACAGCCTGGCACAATAAATCACCAAAGGCGGAAACTCTTGCCCTAATGATGGGGACTTAATTACAGTTGGAATGGTATTGTTTGTTAGCACTTTTTTAAGCCACAGCTGATATGCCTATAGTAAAGTAGTTGCGGCTCCAATGTGATATAGGTTCCGAAGATTAATCACACTGGCAAAGGGATGTAGAAGATATACACTTGAATGCATAATGACGATTCCAAATTTCGGTTTATTTAAAGAAAACTTGGTCTGGAAGCAGAGTGCATGGAGATAATATATCGTTGAATAATATTATAATGAGTGTATGTGAAGACAAACTTGTATTATTATGTTTTTAGAAGGTTGTTTAATTGATAAAATATACTTATATGGGAATTCGGACTATCAAGTAACTCCCTGTACTTGTTTTTCAGTTGGAATGTCCCATGCTAACGGTTAGCAGGATTTCTCAATTAACTCCTGTTCTTTTACCAGAACAGAAAACAATGGATGAGAAGAGTTTTTATAGTATTACATAAACATATACAAAATACAGACAAGGTTAAACAGGAATAGGTCCATTCAGCCTTAGAATCGTATTAATGTTAACATTGCACTTTTGTGAAAATACCACTAAAGATTCTCTTATTCAAAATTGTAAATATGCCTACGCATGCAGACTGGGATATAGTATATTCAATGTAATTGTTAAGCCTAACATGCAATGCTTCATCCAATATCGCACGGCATTTGAACTTACTATCCACCTAGATTGTAGGCTATCGTCCAACATTGCTGTTTCTTCATACAAGACCTGGTGGATTGTTCCCAGAACTTTTTATTTTACCTACACACACATGTTTAACTTAATCATGGTGTCCCACGTTACGGTGATTTGTTGACACTCTCTCTGCTTACTCCCCCTCTGTCGCCGGGAAGAACTGGGTCTGTCCGCGAACCTTTCATCGTGAACTGAAGATGTGGAGATCGTCTTTGTAGAAAGGCGTGTCGGGCAATGTTTGACATTACTGGATTAAGGAGTCACATTCTGGACTGAGTAGGGTCACACGAGCAGGATTATCGCGCAGCCATCACCCTTTACATTGGCCGGTTAGCGTGGGGTGTTAAATACCGTTAGTTCATCCCTACTCCCACTCATCACTGGTGACGGTAAGTTGTGTAAGGGATGACTAGGTGGTCCTATGTTAAGATTTTAATCCTTACCTGAGCTTTGCAAATTTATCTGTTCATAAGTATGTTTATTTATTGTTGTTACTTGTTAGGCCACACCGGATAAAAGTGAAGACCCAATCTTGATAAACTTTATCTCTAAGGGAACTTTCCACTTTTGGGTGATTTTAAGAGATTGAATATGGCTCTTCATTCCTGGTTGTTGACAAGATAAAACCACAATCTGCTCAGATGATGAAATGATTGTTAAACGTGAAACTCTCGTAAACTTTATGAATAGGCATAAGATAATCAAAAGCTAAAACAAAACCACTATTATTTCTATTTAAAAAAAGTCCAAACAGTAAGAATACTAACAAATATTAGCTATATCTTAGAGAGATATTCGGCGTTCAGCCTTAACTGGCATTGTTTGAAGATAAAGCCTTTTAATGTAACTGTCACCAAATGTGTAGTGTAGTGTCGTATTGTATTATATTATATTATATTACATATCAGTTAATTATATTATATTATATTATATTATATCTTATATTATAGTGTAGTGTAGTGTAGTATATTATATTATATTATATTATATTATATTATATTATATTATAAAAACGTTTCATTTAGTTATCTGTAAAAATGGACTCAGTTGAAAGTTAACAATGCGACTATGCCGCACATCTGTAAGCCTACACATACACGTCTTGCTAGAGCATGTTTCGGAAAGAATATATAACTGTTCGTTAACAAGTAACAACAACAGTTGCTCATTTGCAAGAGAGTTATCTGTTATTCGCTACATTAGTTTCTATCTTGGTGGTCTGCCTATCCAGTTACAGTATTGTATGCAGTCTTCATGTTCATGAATGTTTTTGCTTGTAAACGCTTCCACAGACATTCTTAACAAAGTACTATCTCCAGGTAACAAGGTCCTCTTAAACATGTACCGTGAGTTTGGAACCTATATAAAGTCGAACTCATTGGCTTCCAACACAGTTGAGTCGCACACAAAAACCACACAAGAGTCGAACACACAATTCGAACACATAAGAACCGAGCACATTGGACTCGAACACACAAGACCTAAACACAGATGACTCAAACATACACTTTCGTCGAATACACTTCGGTTAAAACCAGGACTGCCATGGAAGAGAATTGTTGGACCCCAGGGCACCGTAATCGAAAAGTTGTTATACATCACCAAGGGCCTTATGGAAGCTCCTTTCTGAAACCCCCTTAACCCATGGGTCCCGGGACGCCTCCCCGGCTGATCCCCCCCTTTCAGTGGGCCTGGTTAAAACCACTGTGAAAATAGTCGAACACACCTTCAGGAGTGGAACCCAGTAGGACTCGAGCCGAATACACAAGTCGAATACATTAAAACACACTATATACGGTAGAAGTGCTCGACTTCATTGCATTAAGAACATTAATAATATGTTCCCTATAATATTAAAACATTGGTGGGTATAGGAACAGCCAGCGTATAAACTGTTCAAAGAATAATCAATAAAATGACATGATACAAACTACAGACGAACACAATGGAGTCGAACACCCTTTGGCACAGTAGAGCCGAACGCAAACTCGAGCCGAGCACAATATAGTCAAATCCAGTCATTGCTTTAACAGTTTGTTGCCTACAATAAGAACAGCATTGGTTTAGAACGGAAGGTGTGGTCAGTCGATGAGTAAATCGAATCCGTCAATCAAATTAAACTTGGCCTAAGTGATGTTTTTTTTTCTGAAAGAAGAGTAGGAAGATGAAGAAGAGTATTTGGACCTTAAACGCGATGAATACGAACGGAGCCTTATCCCAAGTTAAGGTTGAAAGACAAACAAACAAAAACTGTGTCATATTTAAAGATGTATATTCACTTTTCATGAGTAATATAATAATAGTCCATTTTACCCCACTTTATCTGAAGGTACAATTGGCTGGTTGACGGATGTATTCTTCCTTGACTGTATTGCAAACCATTTCTCTACGCTCTGTTCGATGCTGTTTGGATGGGTCAGAAAGTTTGTTCACGTGAGAAGATAAAAGTCTCCTTCATCTTTTCGTGTTCTGCAGACTCCCGCATTCCAGGAGAGTGTAGAGTGGCGAGGGGTAATATAACTATGAAGCGTTCATCAACAAGCCATCGTTTAAAGAATCCTTGTTATTCCTTTAGAGGAAATTTCAGCGGTACTTCAGAACCATTGACATATCTGCCGGTCTTCAGACTTTCAAACGCCGTAGCTTCTGCATATTTCTATTCGGATCCTTGAATATTGGTTGCTCTCTACAACTGATGCACGTATTTCCAATGCGCGGAGTGGGTGCCGAATGGTTTGCCGAAGTGTATAGGCCCTTGTAACCGAACCCATGAGGCTATTGTGCTCATTGACCTAAGGGGCAACATGATACTAACTTATAGTAGGGCCATGCGTTATAAATTGACACTCCTTGTCTGACTGTACCATGTCATGCGACCCTAAATCCAGGTATCGTCAATGTAGTCTTATGTTTTATTGGCAATGCGGTCTGTACTTATCTGGTATCTGGTCTTTGATGTTTGTTGCCAATGGCGTAAAGGATTTACCCCACTCATTCGGCTAAGACGCCGTCATGAGTTAAATAATCTTGTACCTACGTCCTTAAACCCCAAACAAACAAATCCATCTTAAAAAATTTAAGAGTAAAAACAGGAATCAATTGATTCAAAGAACAGCTTTAATAAGAAATGTCGTAGAACCCCAAACAAACTCATAACATATTGGATCAGACTTAAATTAAGTCATCTTAAGGAGTACAAAATCTGACGCCGGTTTAACTATAAGTCGAATTATTACCACACAATATAGACATCTGTGAGGGTTTTTGTTATTTATTTTGGCAAAATAATTAATGTTGGTCTTTATATGGGAAAATATTATGAAACGAAAAAATTGCATCAACCTTGTGAGAAAGAAGGCCTTACTTACATTAGAAATGAGAGTCCACAGACGTTTCCTGAAACCGTTAAGAACGGTAGGCAGTAAAGTAGGACAGACTTGCTTTTGTAGAATGGACCAAAGTGTAAATGTTCAGGTATCTCAATCTGAACAATGCTGGACTGTGACGAATCCAACCAGAATATTTCCTTAAAGACCCTTAAAACAAATCTATGTTAAATATCGTAAAGTGTTACTGATTTGTCAACATTGAAAAAATGTAGAACAGTTCCTAATTTTCCATTTTGTTTTTCGGATTTTTTCGACGTATCCATATGGCTTTTTTAAAGACTGAATTTCGGACATAAAAGCTTGTTTGGAGCAAGCATATTCAAATCCAATTATCTGCGAAAGTTGCACAAAGATGAAGAATATAGCATTGTTTAAATGTTATCTCATAATGGAAAAAAACAACTAATTCTGCTTGGATAATTTTACTTCTAGGTGGGTGTGTAGATTGATTATATCGGGTAGTTTGGGTTAGGTTCTGAACAGAAGGCGGTCGTACATCAAAGACGCATCTGTAACAGTAGTGGATATGTGACGTAATTGTACCAGTCGGTCTGACAATCTTGAAGGGGGGCACATCTGTGAGAATGCCAAACCTTCTATCTATGTCCGGAACAACTTTGATGATGATAATTATGGAATAGAAGCCTGACTACCTTACGTAAACAATAAATTAGACAGTAGAGGGAAGCTCATGTCGACATTTGGGAGTTAAATAAATGACACAGGTTTTCTCGGCTACTCCATTGTGTTCTCTGGTTGTATATTTCTGTAAGAATCCAACTCAAATATACACTGCTATATAACCGAGCCAGAAGGTCGCCTGGGGTGCTACCATCGACATTATCACATTGATCAGTGTGTATATAAACTGCTGTGTTTTGTTTACACATGTTTTCCCGAAGCTGACAAGAAACCCAGGCCAACAATAAACAGAGAAATCAACAGGGAGCTGAAGTCATTCATGAAACAAGTCCGTAGCTCATCCAGACACCCACGAATATAACCACAATATGCCGAAAAAACATTTGGGGTAACTGTTGCAAAACCTCTGTTAAAACCTGTTACATAAAGGGATATTTTGAAATATATGAGATTTGAACAGTATAGAGAATCGTGTATACATATCATAAGAATAACGGTATATTAAAGCTTAAAATTGGAATTGAACTTTTATAGGTTTAGACTAAACCCCTCTTCCCTCTCAGAAAATCCAGAAAAGTATGTACCCTTTGTTGATATAGGCTTCTGATTATTTTCTGTGATTTAAGAACAATCATGTGTGTGTTGAGCTGAATATCGCGGTGCTACAAATCAGTCATGTTTCCAATATATTGTCAATTGTACTAAACATTAATAAACATTGCTGGCCTTCTTTCCAGATCTATACAAAGCATCCGTAACAACTCGAGATTCAGATCCATTCAAAAAACTTGTCTCTTTGAGTTTATCTAGACTACGATATGATTCATCGCCCTTTATTCAGTCGATGTGCATGCTACATAGGATTGGACTTCGGAAATATATAATACACTTTTTTTTATGCCCTATGCTTGGACCTCCATCATCTCTGATAACGGACTTCATGCATTTACGTTGAAAGTTAATGTTATTCCGCAAAAAAACTTGAATTTTACCCTGTTTGATATACATTTATTTATATAAGGTAAACGGTGTATATCGTATCCTGTATATATCCTCCTATACTCCAATTAGGGACATATGGGTAAATGGTATAAGCTGGCGAGTATTCCTTCATTCTGCGCATTTTTGCCAGGAAAAGATATTATGTTGGCTACAACTAGCTCGGTCGAGGCATGCGATTTCTCTGCATTTATCTACATTCAAATATATCAGTCTTGTAACAGTATATAACATGGAAAGAATTGGATAGTAAAATATAGACAACTCAGAATTTTAGTTTTATAAAATAAATGGATAGTAAAATATAGACAAAAGCTCAGAATTTTGTTTTTTTTATATCAAATAAAGGGATTGTAAAATATAGACAACTCAGAATTTTAGTTTTATAAAATAAATGGATAGCAAAATATAGAGAAAAGCTCAGAATTTTGGGGTTTTTTTATCAAATAAATGGATAGTAAAATATAGACAAAGGCATAGGGCTAAAAGTATGTTTCGTCGCTCTTTCACATTTGGGAGTATAATTAAATGTACACTAGTCTATCGTTTTTTAAAACATATTTTGTAGACTTCATCACTCGTGAAATATTCCACATGCACAAACACAAACCCTAACTTAATTGACGGAACTCTCGTCCGATTCTCATCTCGTTCTTGATTCACTCTTTGGATACACAGCTTTAAAAATGGACAATGGTACATCATGAACTGTAATATTAATGTTTGCTTTGGAAATTCCAACACATTCTAGTAAAATGTAAGAAATTCAGTTTGCTAAAAATGAAAACATATGGCTGGCTTCGTATGAATTCAAAATGTTGACAGATTTAGTGAAGTGGTTTTAAACGGAATATTCTCGAGAACGATTTAACGAGATACAGACGTTGAGGTAAATTCGATAGACAGATTTTGTTTAAAACCAGAATAGTAAAATCAACACATTTGGTCAGGAACGCGTGACAATCTGACAAAATCACCATGGTGTCGCGTGCACTGCAACGCCCCCGTGTGGCGATGATAATGTGTTACAGGACGACTCCATATTGTCTCCTCCCAGTAACTGGTGCATTGTTATTCGGCTTCATGTCCCAGGATAGAATTTTGCTACTTTTGGATAAATGTTAACATCTGTATTAACTTTATTGATATGAAATAATTGATTCTAACAGCAAGTGGTACAAAGTGCAGATTTTTCACCGACAACTGACCACAAGAGCTAAAATGCTGACCAACCCCGCCATTTCCTTTTTCACTCAACTTACCGTCTGCCACTTCGGAAATATAAGTGGAATCCAATGTGAGCGAGGAAACGAATCGTTTTTTAGAGGATATTCTAAGAGTTCAGGACTACAGTACATCCGCTGCTCCACGGGTCACTTACTTAGTAATAATTTATAAAATCTGGCCATGTCCGAGAAATATTTGCGATACACTTTGGCCTTGATGGTCAGAAATGACTTTCATTAACGAAACCGCATTCATTTGATGTCAGGGGTGAAACTAAAAAGGTCAATTTCAGGCTAAACGGTTTTAGAAGAAATATATACAGGCTTATACTGCACCAACCACAAATTTATAATATAGTGCAGTGATACAATAACGTGAGAACTATCTGATAAACTGTTCGAAGTTTCTCAACTGTATGTGGGCCTAAATCACATCGAACAGACAAAGTATTAGCGGCAGCTTACTCTCTTCGTATAGTGCTACGTCCGTGTGGTGTAGGAATCAATATACGAATGGACCACCGCTACGTTTACTAAGCTTACAAAATAAACATATATTGGCCCACATGTATAGCGTCTAAAAGATATACATTTTGTTAGCTATTGGTGATGACATATATTAGGCCTATATGTCCCCTCAAATTACTTTTCCAGGACGATTTTTATATATATAAAAAAAAAATTGTTATTGATATTTGACTAGTTCAGTAGACAAACATATCCAATGGTATAAACATGTATAAATAATTATGTTGTTATATTTGTCGGCATGCATGTTTGATGCTAGCAATTGCCTATGTTGAAAGATAATTAGAATTATTGTTAGTGGACCTACGTTACATGATAAAGCAATGAGAGGGCAAATATTGTTAGTCTACCTCATCAGCCTTGGGATGTTTTATTCCAGTCTACTATATCGACAGTATTTTCCTTTTCTTGTTACTTCTGACTGACAAGTCTCGCGTTCCCCAGATATCCCTGCGCCTTTACGCTTCTAAGACCTGTCAAAAATTGCCATATTTTTTCCTCTCAACAGACGGCTAGTACGCAAGGAATGTAGAAACATTGTGCCGAATGGATGGCGCATTATCGAGTTTCGAATATCTAGTTGAGTAAATGACTTCTTGGGAGCTATTATCACTTGGCTCGCGGGGCAGGCTCGTCAAACTCAGATTCCGTCTGTCAAACACGGTTACCCTTCACAAGCCAGTCGTGTAAATTATTTCATGTTCGCTTTTTAAAGACATACTATACGTTTTTGTGTAGTCATTTTTGGCTGCTTCTCCTTTTTTTAACCAGTCAATTGATGGGTAAATATAAGTCGAGACAGTCTGGTTGGTCTCTATACCTTTAAGGATACCCCTATATCCTCCCCCCGCCCAACCGCGAACAAAAAGAGAAATAAACAAACCGAAGATAGTTTAAACTTTAAAAAAACTAAATTTTCAATACTTTTATAATAGATTTATTAATAGCTAAATGTACTTAAATGTATCAGTCAATTCCTACTGCACGTCAGAATGTGTATAACGTAAAAAAATAATGTAAATTTAATAATTTTCATTGTTGGGTACATTAAGGAGACAAACTAAAGAGATTCCAGTGTTAAGTATCGGTCACTTTCAAGTGACAAATGGTGTGGGCCGAACAAACAAAAAATTAAAAATGTTTTTTAAAGAGAATGATACGTGAAAACAGACATGAATAAACACTAATCGTATATAGTGCCTTTACTATAGATTTGCAATAAAGATAGAATAATACTCGGTGCAGATCTATTAAAAAAACATCTGCACGACAACGTGGCGAAGAGAGCATTCAAAGGCATTAAGTACAAAGTTTGACCCCAGAAGCTAACGTTTCTTGAATTGGTAAGTCTGGTCGAAATATTTCTGACGAAGCTTTGAATCCCCAGAACCACATGCAACAATGCCGCGAATGTAGAGCGCGATTTACCTAACGCGGTCCGCGAATAACTGCGGGTCAGGGAAGCGATAGAAGAGAGTTGTTATCAGTTCAGTCTCCACTCTTCCCCGTTGAGTCGCTCTAACAAACTATATAGTGGTAAGACGTGTAACATTTCCTCGCACATCAGTATAAAATACCATGCAAAACTGCAAAAGGGTTTGTCATTTAAGGGCGTGGAAGAACAAACTGAGTCATTGGCATATAAACTCATGCAAAATATATATGCCTAGTACCCTAGAGAATCTTATAAACCTGAGCCGTGAGTGTAAACAAAATAAAAAATACAGTTAGAGAAAATTTATAAATATCCACTTATATCTACAAATATTGTAAAGTCATAATTCAAAACAATAAGACAATGTGCAAAGCCTAATCTGGCTTGTGGTATTGTTAATTATGAAGCCAATTCATTATTAAGATTTATGATACTTTTCACGAATATCATTCAATTTGAAATGTTTTACTAATGACTTAATCTGGCCGCAATCATCCCGTTTACAGCACGTTTACACTGACCCATTGTGACCACAAAGTGAATCTATAAAGACTTGTTCAGTTCGAGGGTGTGTGTCTTGACAAACCAAAATTTCCTGAAGATAAAAAGGTGCAGCATCTTTTATGGTGATCCCAGCTGGTGTTTAGCACAGGGCATGCATCTGGCTGGAAATTACCACATATATAATTAACAAGACCATTTCTTCACGAAAATTGTCTACGGTATAATTTTTTTGTGTGGCAAAATTGAACTTTGAAAAGGCGTCAATGTACATGCATTGCAAATATGATACCAAATGCATTCGTATATCTTTGAATTTGTATTTTCAAGGATTATATTCCCAGATATATATTTTTAGACATACATTTTAAGTAGTCACTCTAGCCTCACTAACATGATTAAATCTGTTTCAATGGATTTCTGTACATGTTCCATTGGTGTATAACGTTTCGTTCTTTTCAGTTCCTTTGTTGATGTTAATCAGTATCCGTAGTCGTTGTTTTGTTTCAGTAATTAATAGCCTCCTATAACCGTTGTTAAGGCATTGAGTATAGCTATTGCAGATTTTTATAACTAAAACCGGAAGAGACAAAAGTTATCTAACAGTCTGTGTGAATTAGACCCGCTTTTTTTTATGAACGATAAATGTTTGTAAGGTATTTATGAAACAAATTAATGGAACACATGCCGGTTAAAATTAACGTACGTGAGACTTTGGAATTTCGTTTATCAACTATAGATATAAGTATATATTTTGAATAAATGAAGAGAGAAAAATGTGCTTGCCTCCACCGGGATTTAAGTATATACATGTATATGTTGTTTTTACAGAGACCTAATTCAACTTATGCCGAAAACCTGTTTTTATTCTAACTCAATTCAGGGTGCTTTTACTCGGTGTAACACCTGAACCAGTAATTAGATGATACATGGTATATAGCCAGTATGTGAATGTTTGCTACTGTGTTTTCTGTGTATAAAAACGAGCCTTAGGAGGCAAGCAAAAGTTTCTGCCTCTATAATGAAAATGTATATAATATGTTCTGGGCTATAGCTTGGTAAATATGTTCAGTATAAAATTATAGTAGTTATGAACATCACGTTCAAAATGTTTTAATGTTGACCTTAATATATTACATGTGAACTTCAAAATCTAAAAGTATTTAAAATAATAAAGGCAAGTTTTTACAATCTGGAATTAAGACCTATGATTTTACTCAAAATTGTTCCATGCAATCTTTTACAGATAGATTATTTAACTGTTCTGAGGAAGATTTATGGAATTAAGATCGCATTCTATGTATGATTCAGTCTTGTTTTTCAATACCGTGAATATAAAACCCCTTACTACGAGCAGCAGATTATAAAGTATATATAGTAATACTGCCCATGCTCAATTCCTTAGTAAAGTAACCGCGCGGTCCACGGATTTTCGAACGGCCAGATGCTTCAAAAGACTGTATCGTTTACTGTATTTTATGGTATGTTTTACCAATGTGCCAGGAAATGTTACACGGTTTACATATCTCTAGTTTGATAGGACGACTCGACGGGGAAGAGCAGAGACTCAACTGATAACAACTCTCTTATGTCGCTTCCCATATCCGGAGTTATTCGCGGACCGCGTTAGGTAAACCGCACTATACATTCGCGACATTGCTGCATGTGGTTACTCCGATTCAACAATACTTCCAACAGACCTTCTAATTTCAACAAACATGGACTGTTTTCTAACTTTGGACTTCGTATTCGAAAAAAACAACTTTTTATTATCATTATTTATAGTGTCTCATGTTTTTCTTCCAGATGTGTCCGACACATTCAGTTACCCTGCACACTTATCTATACAGTGTTCAACAAGAGTCAGTCTTATGCAAAATCTTCGTGCAAAATCAAGTATTGGTTTTATTATAAATAATAATTAGAAATAATATTTAGAATTAAAAAAAAATATAAACGTTTCGGTACATGTATATACGTGCATCGTTATCAGGTGTACAATTCATATAAAGACGTGTTTTATCACGATATAAGGCGTGGTTGTCCAGAATTGTACCAGTAATGTAATCATACAATAAAATGTGTTATAAGTGGATAGGCCTACGCCCTAAGTATGCAATATATATGTTTATGCTCGCTGTTGATGAAACCTAACGCTTTCACGATTTTATGTTATTGATTTTTGTATTTTGTGTCCCATTACGATTATTGATCTTCAGTCCATGTACGTGGGATATAAATTTGGCTTTATTTTAATTAATTTTGTTTGTATGATTAGTGTTTCGCATGAAGGCATGTGAAAGAACCCACCCTCAACAACACCTGCAGCAAACAAAGACAAGACAGGCCAAAAACAGGACAATCACAGGACGCAATACAATGACGTCACAAGCAGATCGGCTTCATGTGATTCTTTAGATCCCCAAACACCAGGGCAATAGAAAATTCCATCCCAGCCCCCCGACCCATCTCCGAGCAAATTGTGAGCATCACATTATCTGTTGATTTAGCAGAAGCAATTAGACTACCACAACGAATAGCTCAGGGGAGCGTTCCACAAAGCGATCTTAGCCTAAGTTCTTCTTTATTTCCATGACAACAAGTACTGAATGTATCGTGTCGTCATGGTAATTAAGATCAATTAAGTCTAAGATAGCTTTGTGCGACAGTGCCCAGGTCCAAACTGCCTGTTTCTACCTCAAGGAGACACACCAGAATCCACCCGGCTGGATCCGCCGATACCCTTACCGGACAGGCCCAAACTCCCTGTTTCAGTACCTGAGGGAGATAGATCAGAGTCCATCCGGCTGGAACATCCGATACTCTTACTGGACAAGTACTAACTTGTCGTTTCTCTGCTTGAGGGAGACACATCAGAGTTCATCCGGCTGAAAACTCCGATGTTCTTACCGAACAGGTCCAAACTTCCCGTTTCTTTACCTGAAGGAGACACATCAGAATCCATCCGGCTTGAACCTCTGATGCTCTTACCGGACAGGTCCTAACTTCCCGTTTCCTGACTTGACGGAGCCACATCAGAGCCCATCTGGCTGGAACATCCGATACTCTTACAGGACAGGTATGAACTACCCGTTTCTTTACCCGACGGAGACACATCAGAGTCCATCCGACTGGAACTTCAGATGGTCTTACCGGACAGGTCCAAACTTACTGTTTCTTTAACTGATGGAAACACATCACAGTTCATCCGACTGGAACCTCTGATAACTATACCGGACAGGTCCAAACTACCCGTTTCTTTGTCTGAAAAAGACACATCCGAGTCCCTCTGCTGGAACCTCCGATACTCTTACCGGACAGGTCCAAACTTCCCGATTTTTTCCCTGAGGGAGACACATCAGTCCATCCGGCTGGAACCTCTGACACCCTTATACCATGTCTCCACAAACCCTGCAGGTATTTCTGTATGCGATCAACTTCTGCCTTTCTGTCAACATGTGTTCTTCCACACCTGCACATTTTAGTACATTATGTGTGACTACCACAACTCCATTTAAACGTTATTGAATCTTTCAGCACCATCTTCTCATGGTAATTGTGATAAGCTCATATCCTTGTACAATGAAGGTAAGGTTATCGTGGTTACAAGTTCCACGTCTGGAACGTGAACTGTTTACCGTTGTCAACAGAGACAACTGTTATGACGTCACCATTAGTGTTGACACTTATT
>JAQQZZ010086567.1:0-18376 GCA_030265115.1 Mopalia vespertina
AATATTTCTAAATGAAAAATGTTTAATCTGTCTTCCAGGAACCATTTCTTAGTCCTTAAAATAACTTTTAAAGTAGCAATATTATGGACGAAATTGGAGGTGATTTAGGGTAACTTCATAGTCAAAGTTAAAAAAGTCATGTGAAATCCGGCCAATCGTATCTCAATTACCATGTACATAGGATATTAAGTGTTATTACTTATATTTTTATGATTGGATTGTTCTATTAATAGCCTGCAAAATATCAAAGTTGTGTCTGAAATCATTATAGATTTAATGGATCTTAAGCTAAAAAAAATCAATCCAATATGGCAGCATTAAGAGGTCATTTTGAAAAAAAGGAAATTATCACTCATGTCTCATGTATGAAACAAATTGCTCATAAATATTGTTAACAGTTTATGAGAAAAATGGGGTAAAGAAAAAGAGTAATAAGAATCATCATCCAAACATTTTCAATAGGTTTCCGCTAAAGTTTGGAAACCTTATTAAGAAAATATTATTCCAACACAAATGTAAACAATTATCTTAATGACTCTACTTAATGAACTTTTATGATCTATGATAATAATAACCACTGAGTTATGCCCCTTGTTACAGGAGGATATGTCCGGTTCAGTTGACAGCTCCAGTACAGTGGAGAGGTTGAAAGGAATGGCGCAAAATTTACCCAAATCTAACTTTAAAACTAGTGCTATACTCATGCATCATCTAAAAAGGTATGTGTTTATTTTATAAGATTTATAATGTTGTAGCAGAGATTTTCCATGTTCCTATTATTAGGTTAACAGTTACAGTAAACACCAACCTTTTCATAGCCCTCATGTATTAGCAATGTTATTTTTTTTGTTTGTAGCTATTTGCACTCTGACCTGGCTGGTTGGTGGTGCCATTATGTACCCTAGGGTTAAGTTCAACCAATTTGATGTGGTTTAATGAACTGGAAATTTAGTCATTATTTTTTCTGGAACAATACCATCATTTGAATGAAATAAACAAACATGCATTTTAAAACCTCGATCCTGACAAACAATCCTTTTGCATGCAGTGTTTCATGTAGTTTTCTACCAGTTACATTGAGGGTGTTTTTACTACCTTTTGGCTGGCACATCATCATATGAGTGAAATAACTTAAAGTCAGCAATAAAGTCACACAAGTCAGTATAGAAACTCTGAAAAGATGCATTATGACATTCTCAATATTTCAACTTATGGTAATGATGATGACTTAATTAAAGTTGAAAGTCGAAATATTGAGATTATCAAAATATGTCTTTTCAGAGTTTCTTTACTGCTTTATTGTGTCAAGCTGTTCAAGCAAACAAAGCCTACTATGACACAAAACATGGCAATGCAAACTTAATTCATTCAGAAAGCGCTATAGTTAAATGTGTTTACCTATTCTTGTCACATGTGATGTAAATATTGATTTGTTATTGTGACAGGATGGCAGGAAATGTGGAAGTTAATCAGATGAGTACCAATAACCTGGGAATTGTATTTGGACCTACTCTTCTAAGACCAAAGTAAGTTATTGTAATTATTAAATACAAGAGAGTAGTGATGTTCTGGTAGTAAGAACATCTTCTCATGACTTCTTTCACTAATCATTGCCCTAATGCAAATCCTTGTTTTAAAGCCTCTAATAAAAACATGTCCTTTTCCCAGGGATTGCCAGAACAGGGTTTCCAATTAAAATTCAAATTATAATCCTTTACCTGTTTCTAGTCTAAATCTTCATACAGTCTTTGATTGGTTTATGACAAAGTCGTTTTTAAGACCCTAAAAAAATACACATCTGATCAAATGTTTAATGTATTTGATTATATATATATTTGTATTTGTCCTACAGGGAAGGCACAGCGTCTCTGACATCACTTGTGGACACACCCCATCAAACCAGAACTGTTGAGCTTCTTATAGTTAATGCAGAGGTAACAAATATTATTTTCTACTGAAACTTTGCTCCGTTTAAGTGAGAAACCTTTGAGTATGGCATCGAACATCAAACCAAGCTCCTGTTAATGACATATAAATTTCATCGTTTTCAAGTAAGAAGTGTACAATCCATTATATGAATAAAATACTATTTAGCACAAAATTTAACCCCAATCAGTCTAACTGCAACCATTTATTATTCTGTATGTGTTTGTGTATTTTCAGGAGGTATTTGGTCCAGCTTTAGATTTCCAATTGACTGATGTGCAGAAAACAGAAGATATATCTATAACACCGGATCAGTTAGTTGAAGGTACTATGAGATTTCCTTTCAAATATTACTTCCTCATTTATGCTGAGTAAAGCGAAATAAGTGTTTACACAAATATTAAAGATTTTATTCAACTCTATGCAATCTGGTACATGGAAGTAGGTTCCAAGCATAGTCCTGCTCTCTATATTTAGCATTCAAGGAACATGAATTTTGCAATAAAGCAAAGACCGGCAGCTTTTATTAGTGGTTGGCATGTCGGCCTACAAATCCTACTTCGATGTACCACTCAAGGGTTCAAGTCTGTCAGTCAATCATCAGGTATAGGAGTGAGTCACATGATGTGACCGACAATCCTGGGACTGTTTTTCTCGGTTTTCTGCCGTGTTAAAGCAAGGGACAGTGTGATATGGACAATCTGTGAAATACCCTAGAGTACGACGCTTAACCCCAATCAAACAAACAAACCAATAAAACAATACTTACTATTTATGGTCTTGAAGTAGTGGGCTATTACTGTTAGACTTGATATAGACTTACTGAAATACTCTTGAGCATCGTGTAGATTTCTGAATGGTGAAGCCTGTATTTTAATCTACCATATATTTATTATTTACAGAGGATGACAGCCATCCACAAGAGGATGCTATCAGGTAAAACTATCTCTCCTATTTATATACATGAAGTTTTTAATTTGACATAATATCAGTGGAAAGTCTCAGGTTTTTTTCCTTCACTGTCCCATTTTATTAAACTGTTTTCTACATGAGTGGTTAATGGGGGGAGCACTTAGCTGTAAATTATTTAATCTTGCCATTGTGTGTTGGTACCTTGCTGTATATAAGTGAAATAACTTTCAGTATGGCATAATCAGGCCTGTGCTGTAATATTTTCAGGCAGAACCTTAAAATCTGTTTTGTGAAGTAACCTAACATTTGCATTTGCCGCAATTTAGCAGATTTTTTTCATACATAAATGTGCATCTATGAAAAATAAAGACAATTGCTTTATAATACAAACTTCATTAATGATTGGATTGCAAAAAAATTTGTCAAAATCAGCAGCAAAATGCAAATTTAGACGATCAATGCAAACAATTTGGGAAACCTATAACTGGGTCCTCCTAAAATAAGTTTGCATAACCATGGGAAAACCCCATTTGGTCCATTGTCCCCAACAGCACAGGCCTGTAGACATAACCATGGGGAAACCCCGTTCTGTCCGTTCTCCCCAACAGCACAGACCTGCATATGTGATTCAAACTACAGGCAGATGGGCAAGACTTCCTGTTGCTCTGGTGCTCCCACAGCTAAGGGGCAATTGGAAGCAGATTTTTTATTTGTGTCTTTGTATTGCCTCTTGTGATTGTCCTGTCAATGATGGCTTCCCTTGCCTATTGGGATGCTACAATGGTATATGAGTAAAATAACTTTTAGTAAGGCGTTCATTAAACCCCAATCCAATGAACAATGGATTCAAATCAAAAACAATGACACAGTCCACGTTTTTCATATTCTGGGGCCATCGTCATATAAGTGAAATACCCTTGAGTACGACGTTAAACCCCAATCAAACAAACAATCATATTCTGGGTAGCTTTTGACCTGTTCTAATAACTCTTGTTTCAGAACATCTAGTGGCTCTGGTATAGAATCCGTATTCACTGAAGACACAGTGTGTACAGGAAAGGTTTGTGTATTTCTTTAATTGAAACGTTCGGTTATATTGTTTATAAAAAATATATATCTGATACATCAGCAGTATTAAAAAAGTGAAAGCTTGCATTGTTTTTTAAAAAAAAAGACACATCAGCAAAATGATATTCCTGGTACTGTAGAAGTCAAAGCTTGCATTGTTTAAAAGAGAACACATCCTGGAAATGATGTACCTGGTATTGTAGTTCTGACTTGTTTTGCATCATATAAAGACGTGATCTATTTTTCCTTCCATAAGGTCTCCCTCTCATGGCTGCTTTGAGAAGCTTCTTCCAATAAACTAAATCACTTCACATTTTGTGGCCCTCTGGCTAAGGGCAGTTTGTTTATAGCAATGCTGTCTTTACTTAGCACTTGAGGAAGATTAACTTTCCAACATTATGAAAACCCTTCACATCTTAGCAGTGCCAGTGTCAATTATTGTTGGAATACACCGCCATTACATAAGTGAAATACCCTTAAACACGGCATAAAACAACAATCAATCAATCAATCACATTTTGTTGTTGTGCTAGTGTGGCAAATACTGATGAAACACGCCACCGCCATATAAGTGAAACACCCTTGAGCAGGGTGTAATCAAAAGAAAACATATTTTCACCATGTCTTATTTATCTCCTTGTAGGACACCAGTCAAGAGTTTAGCCTGCCAGGAAGCACCAGCCTTGATTTCCAGTCTAATGTATCTACATGTTCAGACAGTGCATCTGATGCTACCTCTGATGGTAATGATTATTAAATTACATCTCAACATGTCTGATTTTTAATTAATCTCTATACTTAATTGATTTCTCATGATGGGATTAAATGTAACATCTTATCTGAGGAGAATCCCCTAATTTGTCGAGTTTTGATTAGTCAAAGTAGATTTATTAAAGAATCTCTGACAGATAGTTGCTACAAATTGCACCGTACGGATTGCCCTAAAGAAGTACAGTGCTTGTTGAGTTAGTGAATTGATCATTTCTCATTTTGAGACAATATTTATATCTGAATTCTTGTTTGTGACTGATTTTTTTCTCTCAAATGGGAATGATTTTTGAAGATAGATTGTTGTCAACTGCATTTTGATTGTTGAATTAGATTTTTTGTTTTCGGGGTAGGGATATGCAAGATAAAACAGAAAACCATGTTAAAAATACAATTATTCACAAGACAATTCACACAAAATTTTCCAACATAACATTTTGATAATAACTTGTATAGTAAACTTGAAATAAAAATAATGCCATATCATATCTTTTCATAGCTTCACTGAAACAATTTGTTTTGTGTGCCATTAGGCACTAATTATACAGTCAATTTTATATACTTTTTCACCCAAGACTTGGGTTACTGTCTACTCAAGTCAGCCATATTGATTTGACCCCTATGCTAGACCTTGTTGTATTGCTTTTACATAGCACATGAGGAACATCTATTTTCCAACAGAGCAAAACACTTCACAGTTTTGGTTAGAATACCATATAAGTGAAATATCCTGAAGTACACAGTTGAATATCAATTAAGCCCTCGACCTTGGCTTAGTGATAAGCATGTCTGATCACTTATCCTACTTCAATGTTCTGTCCACGGGTTCAAGTTTGTCTGTCGACCACCAGGTATAAGAGTGAGTCACATGACGTGGCACCAGCAATCTCGGGGGGTGGTTTTTAAGAGGCTGCCTCCTCGAAATCGGCCCCGCGGCCGTGGCTTATTGGTAGCTATGCACTTCTCATCCTACTCCAATTTACCATTCATGGGATGGAGTCCGTCTGTCGACCATCAGGTATATTAGTGAGTCACACAATGTGGCTCCGGCAATCGCTGGGGTGGTTTTTACGAGGTTTCCTCCCAGTTTTCCACAGTAATAAAGCAAGGAACAGTGTGAAGTGGACAATCCGTCGTCATATAAATGAAATACCCTTGAGTCCGATGTTAAACCCTGATCAAACAGACAAACAATCCTACTCGAAATCTCCATACTTAAGCAAGGAACAGTGTTAAATGTGTAATCTGTCGATAGTGACGTCAATACACTTGAGTAAGTTAAACCCCAAACAAAACAATTAATTAATTAATCAATCAATCAAATTACCTGGAAACTGAATAACTTGAACTTTATGATCATCCAGCTAATGATGTGACAAGTCGTATGTATATATAATATAATATTAAAATAAGATTGTGACTGAATTTCAGAGGATTTGGATATAGATTTACATTGTGATGACGACTATTTGGACATGTGTTTGCCTGATCACTCAGTCACTTCCCCTCGAGAACCAGCCATAATCACACAGCAAGACAACAATGTCAAGTGTACGATTTATACATCTTACATATTTTATCTTCTGGTCTGGCTTGGAACGGTGATGGTTCACGGCTTTAAACATATGCACTCATGTTTCATATATGTATGTTTTTAAATTAGAGTTCCGTTTGAGCTGGTAATGGGTTATATTCAATTTATTAAACTTAACGGTGTATTATTAAATATCACACCCATTGATTCTTTATTTAATGCAAAATCTATGTTTGATTGGTGATAGTCTATTATTATTCTATTAATATTCACATGTATAACATATATCCTTGCAAACACATTCATATTGGTGGACGGTTAAGCATGATTGTCAAATTATCAAATCATTATAAAATCTATATGCATTATATAACTTATAATCGAGCATGTGGCAGATGGCATGAAGTTTATTTTGTATATTCACTAATGTAATAATCCGTTAGTCATATATATTGCTATGGAGGAAAATTTATTCTTAGATTTATGAGTAGTGTAAACCCAACTTAAGATGAACATTGGATTTAATTTGATTGTTGGCCTTAGCTGAAGAGACTTTGGTTCAGGTTGAAGGTGGATTGATGATTATTACATTTGAATACTGGATACATTCACTCTAGGACATCTTGTGGGCAGTTGAAGAGAGCTTCCTGGTGCCCCAGTACTTGCAGCCTAGAGGGGCAACATGAAGCTGATCTTTTTGGGGATGTCTTTGTATTGCGTCATGTGATGGCCTGTCTTGTTGCCAGTGATGTCGATGCTGGTTTCCTTCAGCCATTGCCGATTGATCACACTCCACCATATCAGTGATATAATCTTACATTCAAGTATGGCTTAAAAACGAATAAAACAAATAAACCCAAATCCAATTTGAATTTAAAAGGAAATATTCTAACAGCAAAATGATATATTTTTTTTCTTCCATGGATGTTGAGTCAATATTGATATTATAGGCTAAATATGTTTGAAGTTAGCTGGTCATGGGCTTGGTAACCTTGGTGATAACATCTAGAATTATGTACTTCTGTTATTATCCTCATTCTGGTTTGAACTAGTTGATTACTTGTTATTTATTGATTGTTTAACTACTTTATGGACAAATTCACAGCTGTTCTGGTTTATGAAGAAATACATGACTGAGATGACCTGTAGTTATAAATCCTTCAGATCAATAGATAGACTCTACAGTCTCTTAGACAGTTTTAGTGTAGGCACTTAACATGGTAGAAATGACCTATCTGTACTTAAAGTGTAGTACAAAAGCTGGATACAAAATGCACAATGTCACCATGTTTACTTTTCTTGTTGCAGATTTTTCCTCAGATATTGTTTATCTGTACCTAACTGTAACACTGTCACTGAAGGGAGCTTCATGTTGCCTCAGTGCTCTCAGAGCTAAGGGGCAACAAGAATTTGAACTGTTCTAAGGTCTTGTGATAGTCCTGTCTTGTCCTTGTTCGTGCCAGTGACAACGCTGATGGTTTCTTCACTGTGAAATAACCTTAAGTTCTAACCCCTTCAAACAAATGATCCGTACTTAACACTGGAATAACAGTCAGTTTCCAAGAGAGCAAAGACTTCACATTTATATACATTTTAGTTTGGCTATTTGCCCTCACAGAAGTCAAATATTGTTAACAATGCGTTAAACACCAATCAATCTTACACGTCATCAATTTGAACACTTCTTTATATAATACATCCAACTGATAGACATCATGCAAATATTAAATTTTTAACAATAGAACATCATGATATGTCAGCTTACTAACTTTTGTTGTACCGAATGTACTCGACCCAGTGTTTGTGAAACTTTTTATCAGCGCGTAAAATTACTACTTAGACTATACTGTAAACCTTTATGAATCATGGCACAGGGCTGTGACTCAGTGGATAGTGTGTCAGCTTACTAAGTTTACTCCAATGTACTGTCCACAGGATCGAGTCCATCTTTCGACCATCAGGTATATGAGAGAGTCACAAGATGTGGCTCCGGCAATTGCAGGGGGTGATTTTTTATGAGGTAACAGGCAGATTGTTCGAAGAGTAGGAATGTTGTCTTTTCTTAGCACTGGAGGAAAAATTAACTTTCCAGCAGTATCAAAACACCACACATTTTATGGTTGTGCTAGTGTCAATTATTTTCGGAATACCCTGCCATCATATAAGGGTAATACCCTTGAGCATGATGTTAAACGCCAACAAAACAAAACTATGAAACAGGGCCAGTCTGTGCTTTCTTATGAAGGGGTATGGATGTTTACTCTTTTTTTTTTTAAGAACACCTCCACATGGGGGAAAAGAATATTCTCTTGACAGACAGCATAATAATGTCCTGTGCCAGGTTGCAGCATACAACATTACTATTTTTACACTGCATTGACAGAAATAATGAAACTACATCTTTGTTTTATATCACAGGACATGCTTTCAACCAATAGGAACAAACAATCTCGTAGCATAATTGATGGTTAAGAATCTGACGTCCACAGGAATAAAAAGTAGATCCTAATCACCTCTTTTTGTTCTCAGATATTGCTCCTGTGTATTCATTATTTATATAATTGATATCCGTCTTATTGGTTTTCATTCCACTCCAGAGCATGTAGTTTAAAGTGACCGATGATAAATGATTACAAAATTAGGTACAGTAGTTTTAATTTATCCCCTTTGCCATATCACTCTACCCAGCTCATCGTTTCATTATGCAGTTTCAAAGCCTCTCCGTTTTCAATTTCTAAAATTTAACCACACTGGCACAGGGATGTAGATTACATAGGTTCCGGGTTCGAATCCTGGTGGAGGCAAGCAAATTTTTCTCTCTTTAATTATTCAAAATATGTGTATGCCAGAACCAGGCTTTCTGTTTTACTCAGAAAAAAACAATTGGGAGTAGCAACTAGATCAAAAAGATGCTAAATTAGCGCCCCTGTTTTCCTGCTTTCTGTAGAGAGAAATCGTCGTCTACACTTAGTTAGCATTCAGGACTTATTCTGTTGTCAGCCTCTGTAGCTCAGTTGGTAGAGTGTTGGGCCTGTAACCCAAAGGTCCTGGGTTTGAATCTCGGTGGAGACAAGCACATTTTTCTCCCTTCAATTATTCAAAAAAATATATACATGTATATTTTTGTTAAAACAAGTTTGTTTCTGAATAATGCTTGAAAACTTTTAAATACCAAGCAATCACTAGGCGAAATACTTACTGTTTTCATACATATGCTTTTTCCACACATATTTATCTGCTTTGCCAAGACTCCACAACCCATAACACAATCTGTAGTCCAATTTGAGGTAACATAAAACAAATGGGCCTTTGGTTGAGGGTAATATGTCCCAAGCCTAGTGATGCTGTCTTTGCTTAGCACTGGAGGAATATTAGTTTTCATAGTGAGAGAAACACTTAGCATTTTGTGGTTGTGTTAGTGTGTCTATTTTGTGTTAGAGTACACCAGCCATATTCATGTAATTGAAATACCCTAAATCACCTCAAAATCGTCCATAAAATTACTAGTTTAGAAGCTATTTAAAATATTTAGAAACTGTGTCTGAGAGGCAGAAGATGAATTTTTCTGTAAGAAAGCATCCACTTTTCTCAGAAAACGTAAGTTGATTACATGCTGTGATATTGTCACAACAAGCCAAGAAGTTAAGATTGGTCATAAACAGTCATTTAGGGTACCCTTGGCCTGATCCATAGTGTTTGCCAGAGGGGTGTCTCAGAGACCCCCAAGACATTTGAGACACCCGGTTTCAATCAAATTTAACATGGAAAAGACAGGGGAATAGTAAAGTCACGAGCCACCTTGTTTCTGTAACAATTGGTGATTTGAGACACCCTCTTCTTGATTTCTGGCTAATACTGTGGCCAGATCATTAACCACCAAGCTAGCTTTTGTTGGAGGACACAACTACAGTCATAACCTACCCTTATATAGACTTTCCTAAATCATCTAAAATGTCTTCCATAAAATTCCTTCTTTGCAAATTATTTTAATTACTTAAAAATTGTGTCAGGAGGCAGATGACATATTGTTCAGTTAAAACTCATCAGGATTTATTAAAAAAACAAATTTGTTTGTTTATATGCTATAATAATTTCTAAATTATCAAAAAGGTAACAATTTTTCATTAACGATATTTTAGTAGATTTACCCTTTACCTCTAATTCTATTTTTCCTGCAGCGCTACATGTGTAGTGTACTCCGGGCATAATCTGGGAGAACAGATGTTGTTGATATATCACACAACAACATTGATCCTGGTAAAGGCTTTAAACAGTTTCTTTTCTAAAGCTAGGTCATGCTGTTCTTCTGGATGAATTTGTAGAAGTAGAATTTCTTTAATAATCTTGAAAATGTCTTATATAAATTAAGAACATACATCTTTAACTTATGTATATGTATCCATATATACTTTTTAAAAAAATCTTAGATACTTAAAATTACTTACAGTCTATGAGGATTGGTCAAAGATTATTTCTAAAATAATAGCGAGTTAACTTTGTATCAACTAAAAAACAAAAATATGTGAATTTTTTTAGTGGTTTATTCCGAAGTGTAGTAATTTATACAACAAAAAATTAGTTTATATTATCAATAATGCCTTGGATTAAAAATTGCCGTGAATTAAAAAATGAAAAAAAAAAATTCTTGGAATGGTATTAGTGGTTATTTTGTCTGTTTATCCTAAAACAGAAAGTATATCTTTCCAACAGATACATGTAAAGCACAGTGAGAAGCATGGTCAGTTGGGATAAGCCTATAAAACCCTTAACAACTTGTAAATCACTAGATATCTTAAAAAAAATGTAACTTTGTTCTAAAACCTTAAGGTTAATCTAACATTGTCTAATCCTCATTACAGAAATGATGCCACTCTCCAATTTAGGAGGTATATTTGTTTTCTCTTCTGTGCTCTCACATACCTTATTGCAATGGACCAACCATCATATGAACGTAAAATAGCAGTTTTCAAACCATCATTTAAGGAACAAATGGCCACCCCATGATAACATCATCATAAATCCTAATTTATGACAATACCCAGTATTATTAACACAAGAAACAAACGGACTATATTCTCCGTGCAATGTCAAACATCCTCACCCTCTCAAAGGTTATCTTGCGTTGAAGATGTGACACATTACATAGTAAATCCCTACAAATAATGCCAAAAACAACCAGTTCCATTTACGTCATATATATTTCTGTCATATTACAAAGGTGTCGCATATCACTAAATAGAAGATCTGATCCCCACACAGTGGTAAATGCCAACTGAGCTTAGGTTAATAATGTAATGATGCAATACTGTACTGATAGTTTTACGTTTATCTGAACCAATGCATAAAGCACGTACTGGACCAATCGTCTGGCAAATAAAATCAGTCTGGATATTAAGAAACATAAAGCTATCTATAATTTAAAATTATTCAGTTGATTAGAGCACTGGCCCTGCTAGCCAGAAACCACGAGTTCGATTCTTGGTGGAGACAAGCATATTCTATATTTGGTGGGTTATGATGAAATAATACTGATATTTTTGTGAAAAGGTGCGCACAAGAAGACTGCAAGTGATTAGTCTCCTGTCATTCAGAGACCTCCAATTATTATTTTTTACAGTTTAATACAGAAGTATGCCAACACCAGAAAAAGTGCTTCCTCGAACTGAAATACCAGTCAATACCAAGCACACATTTCTTGTTGTAATTTTAAATGGCTTTGATTGGTTTATATTATCTGCATTTCTTAGGTGGAGGTGAAAAAGCAACAAATCTTAATACAGTAATATTCTAACTCAACTTTGTAAAGATATGATGACACTTTATTGCAGGGTGTAGACTAGATATACTCTCTGATATTTCATATATAGGTATCAAAAGTAAAGTGAAAGACAATTAATTCTCTTGATATACATGTAAAGTGTTGTTGAGATTTACAAAATCTGAAATCTTGTTTTATTTGTTTCATTATAACAGAGAGAGGAGGCCGTGTGATTCCTGTACAGCGAGTGGATCGAGTGAGTTCAGAGACTGATCGAGGACGTATTCACAGCCTGACTGAACAAACAGACTCCTCTGATAAGGAAAGCAATCGCCCTACAGTTAACATTATCTTCCCACTTGACAGTGTACAGACGTTACGAGAAAAAATGAAGCGCGATTTTGGTGTGGCACCCCTGCAAAGAACTGATTCTCCACCCAAAGAACAAGTGCCCCCTCTAAAGAGCCCAGTCTCCCTTGCTAAGATGGCATTTTTATACAACTCTCCGGAGTCTACAAGCCCTTGGGGTTCTCAGTTTCCGGACTCAGGAGGGACCGCTACCCTCCGCCCCTCCAAGTCTGCACCATTTGTTACCCTACCAGCAGACCCACCCCAGCAAGAACCCCCATCCCGAGCCTCTCCCGCTCCCAAACAAGACACGTCTCATGATTATAGAAGTGGTAATGCTAGACTGGCTATGCCCGTCCCTAAACCTTACACGAGTACAATAGTACGGCCTATAGAGGGGACAAGCGGAGATGGTCCAAAGTCAGAATACAGAAGAGCTGCCTTTCAATCCTCACCAACAGACCCTCAACGCACCGGTAAACTGCCTGTCACCACTATAGCTAAATTCAGTATAGGGGAGCCTGTGAATAAGCCATATTTACGGCGAGCTGATTCCGGTGCAGCTCCTATTAGGAGTAAGGCGGTAGGGGTGACCAGATGCGGAAGTCTTCAATCATCAGACAGTGGTTCTGAAACCATGGCTTATAATATCCCTGTAAAGTTCATGGTCTCTGATCCCCCGGATTCGCCAGCATCTGAAAGTTGTTCAACACCAGTGACTGAATCACAAACTATAGTCATCAAGCCGGTGCAGAGGTCTCCTCCGGAACTTGAGACTAAATATGTATAAGGGGATTTTATATATAGGCAGCTGGCTTTGTAGCTTATAAAAACATTGAAACTCAGTTGACATGCCCCCTGGATGAGGACAGTGTATTCAGAGAGTAGTCATTCTGTATTTATGTAGCACTGGAGGAACATTATTTTTCCAGCAATTCAAAACACTTCAATTTTGTGGGGTTGTGTAAGTGTGGTTATTCATTGATGGAGTACACTGTGTTAATATATGTGAACTACCCTTAAGCATGGCAATACATACCGAAAAATCGGTAATTATAATTTTCAAAATGTATTGAGTCAGAGTTTATTTGTTGTTGTATTATATTACGCTAAAATTGTGTATACTGTAGAGATATAGGCCAGAAGCCAGTTGCTAGAAAAGTTATTAGATTTACTCCTGTGTCCAGTTTTTGGAAAGCTGATTTGTCACAAATTGCAGATTGAATCGCTAATAGCGGATTAGAGATAGGTATTCGACATAGCATGGCATCTAATAGTGGATTAAGTTTAATAGCACTTCAGGCAACCTGTCCCTGGATTGTCCGACGTCACTCCATGTTGAAGGCCTATCTTTTAATCATAGATTAGTGATTTAATCGGGTGTTAGCGACTAATCTTAGTTTTGAGCAACTGTTCCCTGGGTCTGGTTGTTTCAAAGAATATAAGCCACTAACATCGGATTAAATCGCTAATAGCAGATTAGTGATGTACCACTAACATGGAGGGACATCATCTGATACCGGATTAAATTAAATAGTTTTCGAGCAAGCGGCCCCTGGTGTATAAAGGCCTGAAAAGACTACAAAACACTCTCAAGCTTCTGTCTTATTTGTACAAATATACCTGAAGATTTTCCCTTTATTCTTGTTATTGCTGATCAATACTGACATTGAGAATTGTTATGGCCTGTTGTTGTTGGAATGATTATGTACAGTTTTTAATCTCTTCTAAGTAGACAGTATTATTGACATTTCGCCCATGAAAATATTATATTATTATATCCCTAGTCTTAACCTTATTTTGTTGTTTAAATGGAGAATTAAACTCAATATTTATAACTTACTACTGAAAAGTAAACTTTAAGTATAATGTTTACACATTACCTGTTATTGAAGTAACCGATCTATCCTGCATTATAATCTCATGTCTCTTTCATATGACCGAATTTGTCAAACAAGTCTTCCATTTTTACTGTGATGTATGTACATGCTTTAACAATTATACAGCTCCACATGTTACAAGTCTTTGGCATTTTAATATGCAAGAAAACATACTTGAGCGGTAACTTGTTATATGCTAAGTTATTTTCCCTCTGGGTAAGGGCAGTCCATATATTCTGAGCATAATCTTGCTGCGGAGGACTGAAGAAAGGTTTTTCTTTCAGCTACGATAAACGCTTCAGTATTGTGGTTTAAGGGGCACTGTTAAGTGGGACACAGACATAAGCGTTTTGATAAAAATTCACTAACCATCCTCCCTCAAGGAATTTTGAAAACATTTTTTGTATATGGGTACAAAATATTTCAAATAATGTGTCAATTTTGTCCTGCAATTTACCCCACTAATATGAAGGGGCAATGAGCCTTTTCAGAAATAAGCACAATGTACTGTGCGGATGCTTCATCTATTGAAGGAGCTATGAAGCACAGTGTATTTTTCCTTGTACACATGTATATATTTACAGACTTAATTTATCAGACCTTCGCATAATAACTTTAACTTTACTAGTTAATTTGTATCCTTTGTAAATAGTATAATATTATGTGTTTAGTGTACATATACGATTATCCTAATGGCATAATAGTTTCTCATTGTAAATCTGGTTGTCCTTTCACATTTTTAAATTTAACCCTTATAATATGTTACGTTGAATATTGAAGACAACCCCTGTGATCGTATAAAATAAAACTCTTTTTTGAGAAATAAGTAATGTAAACCTACAAGAATGCTGGTGGCATCCTTCAATTTGCAGTGAGAGAGCAATAACAAATTGGCATTTCACTGGAACTATACAACATCAAGTAGTGCTTTACTGTTGTAGTCACATTAAGGAGAAGAGCTTCCTGTTTTTGATGGCCCTCTGGCTAAGGGGAGTGTTTTTTTAAGAGTAGCAAATCTGTCTTCCTAGCACTGGAGAAAACTAACTTTCCAACATTATGGAAATGCTTCACATCTTGGTTCTGCTAGTGTCAATTATTGTTGGAACACACCGCTGTCATATAAGTGAAATACCCTTAAGCACGGCTTAAAACACCAATCATTCAATTAATCCTGTTTTTGTTAAAATGAGAAATATGAGCATTGTCCTGTTTGTTAAGCGTAACGTTTGGGACATAAACTGCTCTTTGTACATGTCCAATTTGAACTGCACTTGTCATGTTTTTTAAAGTAAGCGTCAATCAACAGCTGTCCTTATTCATAACAAGGGATTGTGTGGACAGTTTAAAGTTTGTTACATGTACATGTATTCAGAGATCTCTAACGCAGTGCACCTTTTGAATGTCCGATGGTTGTCGTGCTGTACTTTAATTCAGGTCTGAGCTTTCATGTAAGCAATATTTTAATAAATAATGGGACTGCTTTGTAATGTTGAAGATACCTGGATACATTTTCATGAAGTTTTGGCAACCGTAACAATACTGGTACAGTTGTAGAGTGAGGTAATGCCGCGTAGTCAGAGTCATAGTCCTGACACGTGCATAACTTTATTAAGGCCTTGTGAAACTGACACCCAGGTGTGTTTTTAGTCTCAGCCTGTAACTGATTACACCTTACTAAAGCTATATCAGAGAAGCCACCAGTGGATCAAACGGTCGTTCAACAAAAGTTTCTTAACAGATTGCAGAGGGTTGGGAGTGAGGGCCCTGGTGCTCTCAGAGTAAAGGGGCAATGTGAGGCCAATCTGTCTGTGGTGTCATTATATAACATCCTGTGGCTGTACTGTATTTGTCCTGTCTTGTCTTTGTTGTCAGTGACGCTGATGGTGGTTTCCTTCACCCACTGGGCTGGCACGCCATTATGTGAGTGAAATAATCGTAATTCCAAATCAACAAACAAATCTTCACAGATTTCTTCCAGGCGATCAGTATGTCAGTAAAACCTGTATTAACAGTGTTTTGTTTCTTTTTGGGGTAAACATAATGTTTATGTTATTTGTAAACAGTTTAGTCTTTAGCTGCCTATCACTTTAAGAAAACATCAAATTTGACCCGCAGGTTTACCGATTTAAGCGTAAGTACAACAATTTTAAAAGTCCGTTATCTGCTATCTTGATCTGAAACTGCCCATCTGTTAACACGATAAGGTCCTCAATGTGGCTAAACTCATAGGGATTCTGTATGTGCTTATTGAAATCAATTGGCTTATCAAGCAAAATAAATCCACTTCTAAGTATCACAGATATATTAGTCTCACTTATTTAAACTTTTCTTGACATTTTTGTATTCTTCTTATAAAGACATAAATTAATTATATCGATTTGAGCAGCTTTATTTTATTTGCATGTTGATCACCTAGCTTTATTACTCGTATTGGATCATAATCTACTGTATTTGAAAACATTGTTTAGATTTAATCTGTTGTTCATGGTATCCTTATCTTTTTTAATGGCATAAAATTTGAGTCTTTGTTTTATGGCATACTATACACTATTTAGCCATAACAATCCTCAGAGGTGGTATAATCATGTGAATGTGAAATTAACAAGGTCATATAGAACTTACAGGTGTACAACTTAAAGATGTACTAGCAGCTAAACCATGGGGATCATTTTCACATAAAATCATGTACTTCACCTTTGACCCAAATACATTGTTTTGGATATTTTTAGAATCAATGAATGTTTTTCATTTATTTACTTACTTCTGTTGCTATTATTCAGGTCCTAAATTGATAAAACCATAACAACTCATACCCAATTTATTTTGTTTTGAATAAGGCATAAACTTCAAACAAAATGAGCTTAGTTGGTATATTCATACTGTTAGATGCCAGTTTTTGTCCTCATTTAATGCCTTAACATTGAACAGATTATACCTTTACTTGTTGTTTTTTTTTTTTTATTCAAAACAAAGGTGATCTTTATCATAATGATGTTCTTAAAAAGGCTAAATGTAAATATAAACAACACAATATCATGACTGTAGGTGGATGACAGACAGCTTCCTGTTGCCCTGTAGCTCAGGGAATCTGAAGCCTTTACTGAATCACCTGTTATAGACACCAATGATTCTTTGAGTATTTACTCTGGTGCTCTTAAGGCTACATGGCAGCTCAAAACTGATTTGTCTGCCTTGCATCATGTGGCTCTCCATGACTGTTGCCCTGGTGATCTCCGAGCTAAGAGGTAACATAAAGCTGATCTGTTTGCGATGTATTTGAATTATGCCTGTGATTGTCCCATATTTGTGCTGTTTTGTCTTTGTCTGTTGCCAGTGGCATCTAAGGTGGGTTTTCTTCAACCATTGGGGTGGCTTGCTTTCAGGTGAGTGAAATAACCGTAATGATGGCGTTAAACCCCAATCATACAAACAAACACTTGTCGTGTCATTGATTGTTGCTAGTGGTGTCTAGGGCGGTACCTTCTCCCACCGGGTTGACACCTCATATATTGAAAATAGCCCTAATAATGCTGTAAAACCCAAGACAAACATGATACCATGTTCAACCATTTTAAAATTTTGACTATTACTATTAAAAACAGTTATTCTGCATGTCTTTTTGTAGATTTTCTACTGTAATAGTTAGTAAAGATACAAAGCAATAAAATCTCTAAATCCAGCTATAACAATTTTGTACTTGCATGAACCAGTTGTCCTTATTTAAATACTCTTTATTTCCCAGTCATTTCTGGATTTGTTTGCCGCGAAAATATGCAAATCGCGTATCGCCAAAGTTTTCCAGATTTGAGATTTTTAGCGGAGTAATGTATTTTCAAATGTATTATACTGTGAACTCTGTGATTGAATTATCTTGTTGTGACAAGTGCTTATGTAGAATTAATAAATACATGTAATTTATCTAACAAATTGTTGAGAGTTTTATTTATATAAAGGGTAAAAAGGTTGAACCTAAATTGGTCATAGTAGACCAAAGTCACAACTCTGAAAAATGGCAAGATACGCTTGTTAAATTTCTATATTTCAGTTTATTTAACCATCATCAGGAAAATCGTATATCCTGATGATGGTTTAATAAATCGTAATATAGAAACTTAACATGAGTATCTTGTCATTTCACATACCTGTGACTTTGGTCTACTATGTCAAATTATTCAGTGGGCA
>JAQQZZ010086578.1:0-18373 GCA_030265115.1 Mopalia vespertina
CCGTCTTGTCTTTGTTTGTTGCCAGTGGTGTCGAGGGTGGTTTCCTTCACCCATTGGGCTGGCACGTCGTCATATACCCTTGACTACGACATAAAACCCCAATCAATCAATCAATGTAAGGGTTAACGTCATGCGAAATAGTAATTCACTTGTACTATAGCCTACACGAATATAACGATGAAACATAATGTTTTTGCAATCTTGATTATTTAGTGTTTCTCTGATGCGGAGTAAATAAAGAATGAGAATGTTAAGTACATACCTTTCTCCGAGGACATTAACAAACTAAAAAAGAAGATGTTATCCACGGGTCATACATAAAAAGAAAATTTAACTGTCACCATGCAAATAACGTTTAGCTTGCGGCTCGTATTAGCGGTAAGCTCGTCGGCCTACTAATCCTATTTCGAAGTACCATTTACGGATTGGAGTCCGTCTGGCTACCTCGACTTTATGAGTGGATCACACGATGTGACTCCGGAAATCGAGGTTTCCGAAAGGTTTTCCACTATTTTTAAGCAAACAGTGTGGAATGAACAATTGATCGCCATATAAGTGAAATATCATTGAGTACGACTTCTACGAAGGCTTGGGCCCCGAGGGGAGACTAGCCTTCGAGCTAATCGAGCTATCCAGTTTACATACAATTATTTTGATTATTATTATTACACCGTTAAACCCCATTAAGACAAACAATCATAGAAGTCTTATAGTTGCGAATTCGTTAAGTCTTGTTGCCTATAGTCATAGCGTGAATAGCTGGCAGTACTGATTGTTGTCTGGCTTTCCTTTTGAACTGCTAAAGTTTCGTCTGTTTGTCATTCGGATAATCCCACAAAAGCAAAGTACTGAGTGAACAACAACGGCCCACAATGTAGTCACACGTTTCGTTTAAATGGCGCCTGTATAGCCAGAATGTACAAAGAGAATGGATTGAAAAGAGTCCCTTAATCCCAAAGCAATGTCGATGTCCTAGGCTTTAATCGGCAGTCTGGGTAGAAATCTAAAATTGGATGTTTCGATTTTTACATAGTAAATACTTCATGAGATGGGGCGTTTGGAAATGGTGTCGGCGGAATTCAGTACTGAAAGTTGCCATCAAAGCATCTAATGGAATGAGGTGATATCATGTCAATGTGATCTACAAAACAACAAAATATAAGATTGCTGACGCAGTTCTCAATTGATACCGCCCTCTGACTAAGGGCATTTTGTTTGAAGAGGTGCAATGCTGCATTTATTTAGCACAGGAGGAGGATTAACTTTACAACATTATCAAAACATTTCACATTTTATGGTTGTGCTAGTTTCAAATATTGCTGGAATACACCGCCGTCATATAAGTGAAATACTATTTAGCACGGTTTAAAACACAAATACATAAAACAATTGATACATACAGAAACTCACCAAACTCATTTACAGATTATACAACTGGTGAGATTATACAATAAATAGATTGAACATAATCGGGCAAATGTTATTATTCTGTAGGAAATTATGATTGTACATTTGTTTAACATTTTACGCCGCTCTTTGGTTATTTTACTTAATAAATGACAGGTAAGCACTATGGATGAAAAATAATCAGCGTCACTGATAGCTCGAGAGTGCGAGATCAGCACAAATCACACAAAGCCGTACACCGTGTTGTACTTGATTTGGGGATTATGCAGTACTTTAAATACGGATGGACAACTCCTTGGAGGTCAAAATTGTTTAATTTGTTTCAATTTGTTAATAAAAACATTCTTTTTTGTCCTGCATTTTGTGAAAAAAATATATAAAAACCTCCAGTTTGAAGGTATTTAGTTTTAAGTTGCAAAAGTTTTATTCTGTTCTTTTCAAGTGTACAGCTGGATGGGTTATGCGCGATTTCTAGCACTTCATTTTTTGTCGAAATTGAATTTGTCATGTCTGTTTTCTCAAAAACCCTTTGAGCTACATCCGTGAAATTCAGTATGCTTATTAGTGACATAATAATCTAGTTCACGGTATCTCAATTTGTGTTTTGACTTGTTCTCTCTTTATAGCAAATTTCCTAAAATTAATTATGTAAATAAGACTGTCTGTATTAAACGATCAATAATTACGAAAGTAGGCCGAAAAAGAAAATGACATACATTTTATTAGATTTGTAAGTCACTAATAAGCATGCCAATTTCACGGGTGTAGCTCAAATTTGTTGAGCCACTGGGCTATCACGCCGTCAGTGGAATGAAATAACCTTAAGTACTGCGTTAAATTCAAATGAAGCAAACAACAAAGCGCCCAACAACAACAAGTTTATCGAACAAAAATGTTTAGAAGCTGCTACAGTTTATCAACGACATCAACTACATCAATCATTGAAGAAAACGGACGTTTAGAGTTTATTGGAAAAAGAGATTTACACTCCATGACCTAGTCTCCTTATCTTCCGTTTCTTTAGCTGCACTCTGTGAACCGTGTTTAGTCTTTAATCTTGATGGGAAATCTTTTTGTAAGATCGGAATAAAGCTTCCTTCCTCCAGGAGCAATTTTGCTTTTAGAGATCCCGAGATTTATAAAGCTGTCTTGTTATTTATTATTGTTTTTATCCTATGTGAGATCAAGGGGATACAAAACTGGCCAGCAAAATTATAAAGAAGAGAAATCGATACGACCCTAAAAAGGCGCGCCCTTCCGCTTGCTGCTCTTGTATCACACGGCCTGATATATTTGTATCTGTAATTTGTGCTTAATAATAACTATGTTTAGGTATTTAAGCTTAATTCTCTCACTAAATTCCAAAGATAACCGGAATCCAGTCATTTTAACACAACATATAGAGATTAGTATGTTGTAAATATACACGCTAACCTGTAATCTAAACAACACATTGACATTTTCCTATCATCAGGAACATTAACCACTTGAGGGGTCGCCATCTGTCAGTATCTTGTAAACCATGAGTTGCTATGCTTGTAACTAGATTGAATTAAGACCGATACCGACAATACGCAATATACTGAAGTATGTGTAACCTTAAAGGGGAAGGAAAAAATAAAGGGAACCTATTAAAGTTATCAGCAGCTAGGACAAATAGTGTTCTGAGTGTATGAATAGCTTTCATAATCGCCTTAGAGATGATTTGGTAACTAACTTGTTAAGTCATGGTGAAGCGTTGAAGTCATATAGCTTTTCTCTGTAAACCATTGGCTATTATTCAATAAATATTCATCAAAACCGTTTCACAATACTTTTCTATCAATAAAGGGGGAGACATACCGATTGTGTTGCGAGAATTGAGAATATTTATTGAATTGTAGTCAATTTTATAGGTCCAGAAATGATGAGATTTCCGTCATATATGTTACCAAATTAGTCACTAAATTGGCTTGGTGTTATTAGAAAAGCTATCCACAAAATTTAAACACCATTTTTCTAAACTGTTTACTATCGGCTATATATTACAGTTAATTTTATTTTTGTGTTTTCTTACCCTTTAAAGTAGGGAAACAAGTCGAATCAGAAATGGTTTGGTGAGACATACCTTCTGACGAATTGTGTCAACATCGGTGTCCTGGGGCATGCATTAGCACAATGTAATTAATTTTGACAAACTTGTGTAAGACGTACTCCGATTTTGAATATCTATACATGCATCAGAAACCGCTGCAGTGCTTTGGTGGCGATTGGAAAGAGTGACCGAGAAAAGACGAAGACGTGAAATAAAGAATTCATATCTCGTCTGTTAATTTTCAAAATATCTCGACTGAAGCTCGTGATTATAAATATTACCAGACGCGAATGACATCCATCTAATCAAAGAGGCTCTCGTTGAATAATCTCTTAACATCTGATGTCTTTTTGTATCGAACACGGTTATCTGCCGCATCAGAATACTGTTCCCTGATGTGTAATAAACAAAATCGTCTAGTCGGTGCGGGTAGAAATGAATTTCGGAGCGGGTAAAAATAAATTTCGGGGCGGGTGGAAATCAATTTATGGGCTGGTTTTAATTAAGACAAAAAATGAAAAAAGTAATGTCCCTTATGACTCGCTGTAAGTACAAACCTCACGTTTTTTTTCTATAATTAAACTACAGGGTAAATCTTTATGCAAGCCATTTATACGGTAGATCTGTGGTTAACGAGTATGACCCTAGTCCGTAAACTGTCGTTCGCTGTAGTGACCCCTATCTCAAGGTAGAATGTTACAAGCGTATCGTTTTTTTGCACTAAATGACCTCTAATTTTTCAGCAAATCACAAACACTCCACTCCTTCTGTTGAATTACTGTGGCCATTGGAATTATAATTTAAATACTTTAATAAGCACGCCGTGAAAAACCAATGAATCTATCAATCACATTCGTGTTGTATAGTAACCCTGTCAAATTATATGTTGTTCCTATTTTCACTGATGTGGATGCTGCTCTCATTGAACCCATGTTGTATGGAGCAACACCATCACTGCAATATGAAAAAAAAATATTCAAATGAACCACGATTGACAGCTGGGGTGTTTTGGACAAATATTCCCCAATACCTTGTCTGTTTGATATCTCTTCGTGTGAGAAGCGCTTCATTAACCCGGATGAATGGTAATGTTTCTTCCAACATGTTGGATCATCTCAAAAATGAAAAAAGAATTAGCGCCATGAATCGTTCCACATTGAAGCACAGACCATATATTTATGAATTATGCATGGTCCCGGACGTTTAGCTGAGGAATCCGTTGGTATATTTCTTATCGCCGCTCTATTTATTATTAATCCCGAAAAAGTAATTTCGTTATTAAAGCTTCGAGTCTTTCTGTGAAAGGTGGATTTGGATATGAGAACTCTCAAACAATTAGTATCATGATAAAATATTACTTACATTAGCAATGGTTTAGCCGACGGCAGTGAACCACTGGTTGGAGTGTCGACCTACGGAACCGTCGACCTTGGGTACATGATTTTATTCTCACGATGTGGCTCTGGTGATCGCAAAGGTGTTTCTGAATTTTACAATTGTTACAAAATGATCCTGTAATCGGCCCCTGTTCAATCATATAACATTATAAAGCATATTGCACATTCTAGTTAATAGGTATCAGATATGGTGGGAGAACGCGTTGATGAACATATCCGACTGCCCAAGTACATTCTAGTGGATGCACAGGCTTCTGACTGTCAAGGGCTGCCTGAGACTACACTATAGAATACATACAGTGAACCCTAGACAGACTGTTAATATTTGATAAACACATGAAGCTTAACCATCTGTCTACCAGATTGTTACCAAAGCGCCTCTCGAGTTTAAGCGAGGGCACTGTAGTTTAACAGAAACTCACCTGGTGCCCTCTGCTTCGTTTAGAAAGGAATGCTACTGAATCATATGTTCTGTAATATCAGACGATCTTTACTTGTTTCATTGATGTGAAGTGCTATGGTTTTATTTTTATTTTTCACATAGATTAATACTTGAGCAGAATGTCTACATACATTGGGATGCCCACATTAATGAAATGGCACAATAAAAAGCCAAATGAAGGCGACGGTGACTAAATATATAATGCGTATTGCAACAAACATAATTAATGTTCTCAACGGCTATACGTTGATTTTGAAGTGAAAATAAAACAACGTCAGTTTCAGACAAATCACAAGTGGATAAGATGTTTTGTTAAAGTTAAGGAAACTTTGTAAAGTAACAGTCCGTCTATGTTTTACAATCAAGTTATGAATAAATAAAACCCAAACTCCTGAGCTACTCCGCGTAATCATTTCGGTCAGTAGGATTACTGATTTATTGTCTGATTACTGTATGGAGTAGCTCAGGAGTTTGCGTTTTATTTATTTAATTCAACCCACTGTATGAGTTTTAAACAATTAAAGAGATAGAAGTTATATACCAGTTAAATATTTTATCTGTGGTGATGGTCCACACTGTTCACTAGAACATTTGACCTTGTTTATTTAACTACTTTATACTGGTATATAGCTTCTATCTCTCCTATTTTTGTTTAGTAAATTTACACCTGATGACGATACATTCATATGTATCGAAACGTTGTGTTCTATCACAAAACAAGAAGTGGTTATCCAGAAATGCCATAATTATGTTACCCCACTTCTACATGTCGTTCAAAACTTAAATTAAATAGTAGTTTACCCAAAACCATTAAAGAGAAAAGTAACACTTCTGATACACAAGGTAAGTTTGAGAACCACTTCGTTTCGGCTTAATTAAAGGATCGTCCCTTCTGAAGACTGAAGATGGTTTAATAAGACTGAAATATATATAATCTTAAACACGCCTTGTTTAAGATTTTTTTAGCAGTTGGGACGTAGGTCTTCTATGCTTAAATACTCCCCAAAATCAGTGTTTGAATAAAACCATTTAGTCTTTAAGGCAACAAAACAAGCTCAATGACCGGAGCTCCAGTCTTGCAATCCTGACTAAAATGTCAAATTTCACACGATCACAAAATTAAAAAATAATATAAAATTTCTCTTCAAATCCTACAATAGGCCCATTTTCAAAATTTCTTTCCAGACATTAGATTTGACTCGAACTATGGCTGTGGTTGCAGGGTTGCTGCAATGTTTTGAAAGATGTTTGAGTACACACTATACATTTCAGAAGTTACCAGCTGTCTACGAATTGTATGACGGTTGTTATTCTCATAACTAGGCTAAACCAAGGGCAGTGGGATGAATCTCAAAATAAATGCGGTGAGTTACCACTAAGAAAATGACAAAGTTGAACTATAATTAAACCATTCTACCACACAGCTGTCTTGTATCACCTGGCATGCTGTCATAATTCGAGGAGATGGTATTTACATGTACATGCATGCACAGAGGCTGTCGCTGGTAATTAATTATAGCAATCTTTAGTAAAACAGATTTGAATGGTATAACAGTCCATTCAATGTTATAAACACCGTATATGTTATAACCATGTTTGTGTCAAAATTTCCGGTGCACGACCCCGTCATTAAATAGTTAAAATATATGGCTAGTAAGGTGTCGATCAACCAATCAATCAATCGATTTATCAGCCAGTCAATCAATAAACCAATCAATCAATCAATCAACACACTCAGTCAATGAATTGGCCATTCACTCAATTTACCTATCGATCAATCAGCCAAACCGAGAGATAATTGGGCACATTTATGATAAACCATACAGCAGAAATGGCTCCCAGGAAGAAGAAAAAAAAAAACGAAAAAGCAGCTGCATGACTTGGTCTTTGATATATTTTCAAATATACTTATCCGTGAGTTTAATAAAACAGAAGGACGGGGCCGTCAGTGTGGTAATTAAACTAATACGATAAACAGGATTGGCTGACACCCTGTATAAGTCTGAAAGTTTATATCGTCGTTAGCGTAGTACTGTGGTTTATTAAATAACTATAGCTTTCCAGGAACTTATGTTTCTGACCTGGCTGTAATCTACATCCGAAATATACACTGTAAATCTTCTTTACCTTTATACAATATATTAATTATGAACGACAGCTGTTTAATAAACAAAATTTATGCCAACGGCTTGTGTTTGATATCCTGGAAAGTACTTTCTGAACCCGGAAGAATGCGATCCCACTGCACAAAAATCCTTGAAGCATCTACCGGTGTTGCAGTTCACCGTAGTACCCAGCTGCCTCAAAATTATCATTAAGGTGACAGAGGGAATATAGAGTTTTCTAATCCTTTAGCAATAGATTTATTTAACAATGCTGAGAAGTTTATAATTCGATATCTTATTCCATATCAATGCTACTTATTTCTGGCGAGTAAGAACAATTAGTTGTTCAAAGACATATATGTATTTGTTTGTTTGATTGAGATTTAACGCCGCGCACTTGCGGTTATACCACTCATATGACGGCTTGCCTGCACAAGTGGTGAAAGAAATCACCGCATCACTTCTTTTAACAAACAATGACAAGACAGGACAATCACTAAAGACATCGTAAAACAGATGGGTTTCATGTTGCCACAGCTCCGAGAGCACTGTACAACAAAATGATTACTCCCAACCGCATATACCATAGATATAAGACAAGAAAGTTCAAATCTGTCTTTATCTGTACACTGTATCTACATATAGCTCGTAGTGTTATAATCTCATATCGTGTTCTATAAAGTCACTTAATGAATCCGAAAGAATGTCAACATTTCCTCGCAAACTTATTGCATAGCTTATTTACTTTGTTATTTATTGCGTTTGTCTTATATGGTCTTTTTCGATTACATATATATTATAGTTATTGTTTTTAAAATTCAGTTTAGCTTTTGTGGGGCTTTACGCCGTACATTGTACAATTTCCATTTACGTTTTAATTTTAACCACATTAGTAACTCTGTTCTATACATATTCTGAATATAAAGAAATATAGGCATGGGAATAAAACTCAATGAAGCATAATCGGAGCGAATCAGTTCACTGTAGTAACAAATCATGACTGTATACTTCCTCTTCCGGGATTCATTAGTATTTTACAATAAAACTCATTTTAGCGGTCTATTGCTATTGGCCGGAATATAAGGGAGCTAAAACCTTAAAAAAAATACCTTTATATGGCATGTGTAGGCATGTGATTCTGGATTCATGAAATTGCCTTTGGCATATTATTTTTTGTGATCAACATTTAACCCGGAAAGATTTTCCTCATTATTATCCGTGACGTCAATTCCTGTTGTTTGATTGGTCAATTTGTAGGAAATAAAAACGGTACACCCCGTGAGAATTTTCATCTGACAACATTAACTTAGAGTAATGTTAAAATAATTGTTTAGCCCCATCTTAGACATATCTCACATAACGACCTTTACGCCAAAATCGTGCAAAACCGGTTAAGTCTGCTAAAACCATGGCTATGAACTATTATCATTAAAACGATTCTATTGTTTCCTATATATAGCGCCTTGCCTGGTACAAGTACAGGCGATGGGGAGGATCTTCGAGTTGATTTCGTGGTCTCAGTTCTAATCTTTAGCTCATTAAGTCGTTAACTTGTCTTTTACCAGTTAATGTTTATAACCAGTAACGTTGGGTTGTTGTCCTTCATCCGTCGGGGTAACATTGCATACTGTGATAGGAATTGAGTAGCGGGAGGTTGGAGGGAGCTTCCTGTTGCCCTGGTGCTTTCAGAGCTGAGGGAGACACGAGGCTGATATGTTTGTGACGTCTTTTATTGTCCTGTCTTTGTCCGGTATTTGTCGATGGCGTCGATGGTTATTTCCGTCACATTGGGCTGGCACGCCCTCGCGTGAATGGAATAGCCGTAAGTACAATTTTAAACTCTAATCATACAAACAAACAAACCAAGTATAGTGGCGGGCGTTTCGGAGGGAGCTTTATTTTGCCCTGGTGCTTCCCGAGCTGTGGGGAACACGAGGCGGGTATGTTTGTGACGCCTTTGTATCTCGCTCTGCGATTCTCCATTCTAATCATTAATTGTTTGTTGCCAGTAGTGTCAATTCATACACGTGAAATAGCCCTAAATACGGCCTTAAACCTTAATTAAACAAACAAATAAACAATCAAGTATAGTGTTAATTGTAAATTATTCATAGACAGGAGACGTGAAATTTCCAAATTTTCCACCAATCGGTTTAGCGGAAATTGATAAGGCCTTATGTCACGAACGTAACATTTGATATGGTTTGCCGGCTATCAGCACTGCATGAACCGGAGAGAAAGTAACATTTGATTACATTAGTATGGAAGAAAAGTTGCGATAAAATAGTTCACGTAAGTACACATTTGACAATGAGGTATGGAGGTGAACACACTTTTTGCAGATTGCATGCACCATATAGAATACAGATACGTTATTCGTTGAGTTCAGCATAAACATTTACTCACATTGTAATTATAAAAACAATATTTGTTTGGCTAAGAGAATTTGGTACATTTTTGTTTTATATCGATACATATGACAATAAATAAAGCAGTTCTAGCCATATGGTTGTTGTAAGTCTGCTTCTTCGGTATTAATTTCAGCTTCCAAATGCTATATCAGTTAGTTAAGGAATGAAATAAATGATTTTTAAATGAAACGGATTTTTCATGTCCAATATCCAAAGTAATATTGCTTGAAGCACAGGCGTTTTTAACACCGTCTTCGTGTTAGCTTTTTATAGGACAAAACTATCGATTTATATTTTTTATTATGCCAGTGAATAAATACCTTATATAATGTGACATATACATCGTTACAGATAAAACGATTCAACACAATATTTTACGAGAAAATCTCTTCAAGGAATGGTAGTCCGCGGCAGTGGTTGGGTGTTTGGCGTGCCTGCCTACTGGTCCTCATTCGATGTATACCTCTCCCTGATGCGAGTCCCGCTGTCGACCAACGTTATATGGTGAGACTTCGGCAACCGTAAGAATAGTTTTTAAGAGGTTTCCTACAAGTTTTCTATCGTATGCTTATGTAAGAAAGAGTGAGACGTGGACAATCCAGCGCAATATAAATGAAATACCCTTGAGTACAACGTTAAACCCTAATCAAAGAAGCAAATAAATGATTACTGAACGTAGGCATAACGCATCGTATTAAAAGTGGTCTACTGATCGGGGAAGAGTTCCAGGTCTGAACTTTATTGGCAAGTCATTATTATACATATAAACTACATTTTCTTTTAGAATTGTATTAATAAAACAATCAAGGAATGCGATGCTAGAAAAAAATATTAGAATGCATTCAACAAAATGAATTAGACTTGCAACAAAAAATGTGTTGAATGAAATAACTTGGATAGTTTTGCAAAGAATAATCCTCCGTACTTGTATAAGCTTTCCCTGATGAATTTCCCAATTGAATTAACATAAATGTCCGATGGACGAGGATTGTTGTTTGCATAAAGTTGTTTTAATCGGTTTCTCTAACGTTACTGATATTGACATTTTTACATCCTTTGGCCACTGTACACAACTCTCCCATCTAACGTCCTTAAATTGCTACCTTCAAGAATCAATCCAACACAGTTAATATGTTTACACTGTTTAATCGAAGTGGCAAAACGAATTATCCTGGATGGCTTTGTCACCTTTGGCAAATAAAATTCCATCAACACATCCTCCTGTCTAACTGCTCTTATATACAATACTTTCTGAAACGCTTCAATGGACAACCGGTACTGGAATCGTTCCGCCATGGATAAAATAAGCAACATCAGCCCCATCCACCAAATCTCGAAATACATTGGCAGATGGAAACAACATATTGTTCGTTTGGTTGTGGCAACAATGATGTAAAGACAGAAATGTAGCCTGCGAAGGAAGATGGTTTCAGCCTGTTGTAAGAGGAATAACTTATCCATTGCAATAATTTTAACCATTGACTGCCGGCAGAATTTATCAACAGTAGTTATGCTAGTTCAAAAGACCTAAATTTTTCAAACCCCATGTTTCATCAACTTGGCGTTTACACTATCGGAGGTGTATAATCATCTGACATGAAAAACTTGCGGGCTTCTTACAAATATGTTGGGAAAGCTATTCCAAAAATCATGCACGCTCAAATAGTTTTGGTTGATTTTACAAGATTTGTCAAGAATTCAATGCATAGTATTCAGTTAATGTGTGCAACGTTTGTTGAGGCCCACGGCCGTGGCTTAGTGGTTAGCGTGTCGGCCTATTGATACTACTTCGATGTACCGTCCGCGGCTTTAGTCCGGCTGTCAACCATCAGGTATATATGAGTGAGTTACACGAAGTGGCTCTGGCAATCAAGTGTGGTTTGTAGCCGCCTTCCTTTTTGTCCACCGTATTCAGGTAAGAAACGGTGTGAAATGGACAGTTCGTTGTCATATAAATGAAATACCCTCGAGCTCGACATTAAACCCCAATCAAACAATCACGTAGCGCACATTGATTTCTGCTTTCCGATAGTAAGGGCCCCTTACTTGTGTTACAATGTAGGAAACTTTGTCTTCTGACTATTGAGGTATGGCCAAGCCAACAATTCCGGACGTAAAGACAACTGGCTTGGTGAGCAGGCCTGCAATATTTTAGCAGTTATTTAAGTACAAACTTTACACATGAGATGTTCCCAACTGTGTACGAATTGTACGACAGTTAATTGCTATTGTTATTAATAGGCTAAAACCAGGATAGTAGAGTGAATCTGCGAATAACTGCGGCCAGCTTCCAAAAAGGAAATGGCAGAATTGAACTGAAATTGAACCATTCTACGACACAGCTGTCTGGAATCGTCAGGCGTGCTGTCATTACATGAGGGATTGAGATATCTGTATATCAGATGTTGTGGTTAGCACATTTCTATGGTAAATCTGTCCTCATGGATAAACGCCTAACTGCCGGAAAGCGGAAGTTGTGAAAGATCTATGATGCCGGCGTACTGAACAATCCTCATTATGTCACGCAGGTTAGAGGCCAACATCTCGAGACAAGGTGTGTCCTGATGTAAAACTATTCCACACCTTGTCACACTTGGGCCATATTTCGTATCAAACAAGAAAGAGTTATTCCGCATAGTTCGAGTAATTGGCAATGTGCAGCAGCGAATAACCACGAAACCTTATATCCCTCTGCTATAGGTTCGAACATTGAAATACAACCAGCAATCAGCGGAAGATCGTTGTTTATATCAGTTCCATCCACTGTCCTTCAACGTAGCCAAACCGTGCGAATCACTCATATACTCGATTGTCGAAAGACGGACTCTAACCCCAACTCTTGGTGTGATATGTATTTTTACATAACTCAGCGGCAGAACAGTTTCTATGACATCATAATCACACCGGTAGGCCTACGACATTTGACAGAAAACGGTAATCCACCTTTAATAGTTTTATGGTAAGTAAGCAAATTCAGAACTATTAAAGCAGGTGACTAGGCAATCCCACTAGCATCACTGTCTCTTCAGATAGCATGGGAATAACATTGCTCTTCCATATTACCAAATACAACATATTTCATGGTTGGGTTAGTGTCAATATCACTGCTAGAGAAAACCACCGCTAAAAAGTGAAATACTCTTGAGCATGGTGTGTAAAAAAAACTAATTAATCATAATGATGTTGATTAATAGGTTGATGAACAAAACACGAGAAATAACACGACAAAGCGGCTGAAAGCTTTCCTCCTAACGAAACCTGTCAGAGATTTTATATATCCACCTACCCACACGAGTTTTTAATTAGTTTTGACATGGTGAAATAAAACAGAGCGGTTGAGCCGCAACTGTCGTAATTAAACTAACACGCGAAAAGGATTGGCTGATACCGCTCTCAAAATCTGACAGCTTATATATCCTTGTAACACCATACTGTGGTTATTAAATAACTATAGTTTTCCAGGAAATTCTGTTTGTCCTGGATACGGTTAACATCTAAAGCATACACCGTATGTCTTTCTTATCTTTAAACTATATATTAATTATGAATGATAATGTTTACAGGAAAATAATACTTCAACAGGCTAGCCTTTTTTGACATCTTCACGAGCACGTTTTGAACCCGGAAGAAAGTTAAACCTACCTTGAACTATGCTCCCCTTTGAACTTCACCCAACACAAAAATCTTTGAAGCAACTTCCGATTTTGCAGTTCACATTAGTACACAACCTCCTACTGGTGGCTAAGATCAATCTTGATATACGTGAATCTTCATATCCTACAGAAACACCGTTATCTGGTAAACTGTGGTTTATATCTTAGAAAGTCATCCTTTGATATCTTCTTCTGTATCATATCTTATATGTATGGTTTTTTTTAGCTAAAATTGTGATTAATCGCTCACGTTATTACAATAGTCTTAGCCTGCTTCCACAGCACACTTTGTTGGTACAAGTGTCTGCGATGGAAGGGGCTTTCTGCAATTCTGGAGCTCAGCAACGACAGAAGGGGATCTATTATAGCATGTGTTGTCTTGTCCCTTACAGAAAAATCCTATAGGATTTTGGACAAAAATCTAATAGTATTTTTCAATGGAATCTTATAGTATCGTATAGGATCCTATACGATTATTCTAAAGGAGCCTATATGATTTTTCTGTAAGGAGTTAATTGTCATTGTTCAACTTTAAACGTCATCAGTGAATTGTATAACACACTAGACTGACATTGCATTATGAGACTGACAAAACTTGTGTATGTGTTGCTTGAAACGAAATTATAAATGGTTCACATGCATGACACGGGGAATGTCGAAATGAACCTAACAGAATATCACTTTTGAATACATTGATATCGTAAGCAAAGTCCCGATGGTAGGGTTCACTCCAGTACACATTTTGACAGGGAGGAAGGGGCCAGGGCTCTTCGTGTCTGCCGCCGTGGTTCAATGGTCACTGTGTTGTCTCGGCTCACTGATCCTACTTCGATGTACTTCTCACAGGTTCGAGTCTGTCGGTTGACCTAGGGTATATGAGTGAATCACAGTGCGACAACCGCACTGTAGGTTTAATGAGAATTTTTCCCGGTTTCTCGCCGCATTTATTAAGGCAGAGTGAGAAGTGATCGAATAAAAACAAATTTAAAACTAAAATGTTGTGACATCGTCAGCAAGAACAATTTTTCTCACATGTTTATTAGGAAATGTTTGTGTGAATCAAATAAATGTATGCATTCGAGTCCTGTATTTGTATCGATTTTTATCGATAAAGATATCCATGAATAAATGTAGTAATAGTTGTAGCTGTTTAATGAGTCAGCATCTCAGATATTTATTCCAAGTTTAAAATTATTACCACCTAAAGAATGAAAGAGACGGAGCTTAAATCAAAGTGACGCTTCATGTCTAAGATCTAAAGAAGTATTTACGAAGGCTAGCAGCAAAGGCATCTCTCAAACCTTTATCGTGTTGACATTTTATATGATTAAACTATTTTTTATCTGACGCCAGACAAAATGCATTACATAACGGTGTGGAAAATCCAACAGTGTCGATAAACCCAATAAAAGCATTTATTACAGACAGAGGGCTTATAAATAATGATAACTATACCTAGGCGTATAACACATTGATATAAAGGCAGATTATTATTCCCTGTACTTTTCCGGATACATTTTCAGTCTTGACAATTTAATTTTGAGTTAACTGAGTTATGACATTGTTACACATTAAGCAATATTTTGTAATAGAATTTAACAAACAGCCTGCAAGGAAATGCTTCATGACTTTTCATTCATTACTGACATTGACGTTTTTATATCATTTCACCAATGCCCAGTCTTCACAAGTCTCATGAATAACATCACTAAATTGTTGTCCTGAAGTATTAATCAAACATAGTTAATATTACAATTTTTACACTGTTTAATCTAACTGGCAAAACGAATTTTCCAGGATGGCCTTGTCACATTTCCTCAAATCTTACTGCATTTGTTCTTTTATATAATACTTTCTTAGAACGCTTAAATAGACAACCACTACTGGAATCGTTCCGCCATTAATAAAATAACTTATATCAACGCCTATCCACCAATGTTTCAATTGAATTCAACAAAATGCAGAAATCACAAAAGATATTGGCAGATTAAAACAACATAAATATTTTCCGTTTGGTTGTGGCAACAGTCATGTTAAGACAGAAATGTAGCGTGCGAAGGAAGATGGTTTCAGTCTGTTGCAAGAGGAATAACTTATCCATTGCCATTATTTTAACCATTGGCTGCAGGTAGAATTTTTCAAGAGTAGTTATGCTCGTTTGAAAGAACTTATTATTCAAACAAGATTGATTCAAAGAAGAACCCCATGTTTGATCAACTTGTCGTTTACACTATAGGAGGTGTATAATCATCTGACATGAAAAACTTGCGGGCCTCTGAAAATTTGTTAGAAAGCTATGCCAAAGGTCGTAACAACGTACTCCAGGGTATTTAATTTACATGACGACTGATTGTCCGTTTCACACTGTTCTTCGCTTAAAACTGTGTAAACCCGAAAGGAAACCTCGTATAAACAACCCCCGCGATTGCCGGACTCACTTATATACCTGGTGGTCGAGAGACGAACTCTAACACCGAGGAGAGCTAAAGTTAAGAAAGCAATAACGCTTGGTGTGATATGGGTTTTAACATAACTCAGCAGCAGAACAGTTTCTATGACATCATAATTACACCGAAATTTTACCGAAAACGGCAAAGCCCCCCTAATAGTTTTATGGTGAGTATGTAAAGTCAGAACTAGTAAAGCAGTTGACTAGGCAATCACACTAGGATCACGGTCTCTTCAGTTAAAAGCATCGGAAGAAAAGTACTTTTCCAGCTTACCAAATACAGCATATTTCATGTTTGCGTTAGTGTCAATATAACTGTTAGAGAAAACTAGCACTAAAGAAGTGAAATGCTCTTAAGCACGGCATAAAAAATAATCATAGTGATGATTTATAATATTTATGAGTAACACATTACAACACGAAAGGTTCGATGAGAAATAACATGAGAGAGCGGCTGCATGCATTTCCTCCTAAGATTACTAGTTGTTACAGATCCACTTATACACATGAGTATTAGTTTTGACATGGTGAAATAAAACGGACACAACGTGTCGTAATTTAACTACTATGGTGCAAAGGTTTGGCTGACACAGCTCTCAATGTCCGACAGCTTATGTCCTTGTTAACACAATACTGTGGTGTATTACATAACTATAGCTTTCCAGGAACTTCTGTTTGTCCTGGATACGGTTTAAATCTGAAATATACACTGTTTATCCATTTCATCTTTATATCCTGTATTAATTATGAACGACAGCTGTTTTATAAACAAACAAATACTTCAACGGACATCTTGAAGAGCACGTTCTGAACACGGAAGAATGATATACGTACCGTGAACTGATGATGCCCTTTGAACTTCACCCAACACAAAAATGTTTGAAGCAACTCCCGGTGTTGCAGTCACTTTAGTATAGAACTGCCTGATACTCGCGGCTAAGTTCAATCTTCATATACGTGAATTTGAAAATACTTCAAGATTTATGAAGGCTGACAGCAAAGACATTTGTCAGGCCTTTATCTTGTTGACATTTTTTAGGATTAAACTTTTTATATGACGCCAGACAAAGCACATTACATAACGGGTGGAAAACCCGACGGTGTCGACAAAACTCAATAAAAACACATTTATTACAGAAAGAGGTCTTACAAATAATGATAACTATATCTAGGCTATAACACATCGGCATAAAGGCAGGCTATTATTCCATATAGGCCTACAAACAGGGATATATTTTCAGTCTGGACAACTTAATTGCTGAGTTAACATAGTTATGACATTGTAACACATTTAGCAATATTTCATAATAGAATTTAACAAAAGCCTGCAAGGAAATGCCCCATGAACAATACACATGGTAGCATTCTCGTCAATGAATTAGACCTGTGACAAACATAATGTTGAAACGAATAAATATGAAAGTTTTGCAAGGCCTAAACCTCGACACGTGTTGACGCCTCTTGACGATTTTCCAATCATTGACGTCCAAAAGACAGGATTCTTGTTGTTTATACAAATATGTTTCTTACTTTTTTTTAAATTTATATTTTTAAGTTTTAACTCAGTTCACGATGGGTCAATCTACACAGTTTTACTGCATTACATCCTTATATTGCAACCTGGCAGACCAATCGAACACATCTCATCTGTTTTTCACTATTTAATCAATTTGCAAAACGAATTATCTCTGATGGCTTTGGTAAATAAATCATATCATGATTTCATCACAATATCCTCTCTTACTGCAATTAGTTGCGTGAAAAGACTTTCTGACGCATGGAATTAAATCTGTTTACAAAAAAAAACCATGTCTAGAATCGTTCCGTCATTTGCTGGCTATTCAACCAATGTGCGAGTTTTTCCCGCCGCCAACGTCCATTAGAAGCATATTGCGTAAGTCACGACATACATTGGCAGTTGGAAATAACATTTTCTCACAATGTTCTCCAGCAGCAGACATGCAAAGAACTGAAAATAAAAATATGAACTAGACATGTATTATGCTGAAGAATTGTTTGCTAACCATTCGAACACATGATTTCGTGTACAGGGAAGGAATTATGGTGGAAAAGCCCATGAAAATCTATCCTGACCTAGTATATTACTTCCATTTGTTTTAGAAACAGTATGTTTTCAAGCCCAGGGAAAAGCGGAATAAAATTCATGGACTAGATTGTAGAGGTATGTTCTGGCTGAGAATGGAAATTTCTTCAAGTTTGTTTTTTTGGTAACATTTCTTGCATTTCTCAGATATGTTCTTACATGAATATTTCTATGTGATTGGTATTATATTTAAAATGTTAACTCTAACGCTATATAGCTGATGTTATACCTTATTATTTATCAACTTATGTTTTATATACTCAGTCAAAAAAGAAACTTCACACTCTAAATTTCTAAATATTTTCTTGAAACTTAATACAAGAGATATTAT
>JAQQZZ010086589.1:0-18370 GCA_030265115.1 Mopalia vespertina
AACGAAAGTTTTAACAAATAGCATTACTTTTTTCTGATGTTTACCTGTTTTAAAACTTTTATCCGGTAAAATATTATTAAAACAATATTATGTAACGTTAATAACAAATTTAAAAAACATATCTCCTTCAAAATCTGTAAATTTAAGTTTTGACAGCTTCACCAACTACATTCGATATTATGTATTTTGATTGGTTTCCTTTGTTTGTGTTGAGTGGTGGCATGCGGATAAATTAACTACCAAGCACGGTTCTTACAAGAATCCATCTCTCTGAAAAAGATTCTGTTTTATGTGTAGGGGAATTGCTAAATATTCTGTTTCCGGATTGATTTTCAATCTTAACTGCAGATTAATGACCCGAAAAGTCAATGGTGACTCGTGTGTGGATTTTGAGCGTTGCATAAAACCCTGTCTAACACTTTCAGTATGCTATAACCAAAACAGGCTCAAATCGATGCCAGATATTAAGGAAACATTAAACGAAAAAAAGGATGTTTAACCTGTCTGTGTATAATATTGACAGTTCTAGACTTGTATAAATAATTTACCCACGTAACACCTTCATATATTGGATTATTTATATTTAGAAACAGTGAAAAAAAAACCCCCCATAAATAATGCAAATATAAGAAATTGACCGACAATTTGCTTGAAAATAAATTATTCTGACATAATTGAGTCTTTATAATGATACAGGTCCTCTGGAGAGAAGCAATGCTGTCTTTACTTAGCACTGGAGGAATAATTGCCCAATTTTATCAAAACACTTTCACACTTTATGGTTGTGCTAGTGTAAATTATCGTTGGAATGCACCGCCGTCATATAAGTGAAATACCCTTGAGCACGGCGTCAAACACCAACGAAAAACAAAAAATACAAAATTTCCATTAGATTGTGACGATATACCGATATTGTTATTTAGATACAAGTTTGGATTTTTTTTACCATACAATTAACGCTTCAATTCATCAGGCACTCTTGGCTAAGGCCGATTGTTTGGTGATTGACAATGTTGTCTTTACCTGACACTGGAGGAAGAACTGTCCAACTTACACGTAGGCCTATGAATGTGCTGTTAATTTTCGTTGGAATACATCGCTGTCATATAAATGAAATACCCTTGAGCACGACGTAAAACACCAATCAAAAAAAATAAATATGCAATGGTACAACATTGCCATAAGGTTGTGACGTAATGAAATGTTCGTTGGATCAATTTTCTTTAATCAATCAACGCTTCAGTTCATCAAGTGTTGGCTATACGGATAGCAAACCTTTTAAACATTTTTCGACAAGCTTTTAAAGTTTTCCACATCTAATTTTACAGGTTCATGTCCGTGTTATATTTTTAACAAACTCAGTGTTACGGAAAACGATGTATTTTTATCGGTTGTGACATCAGCTGATCACAATCAAAAATACTTTGGTAAACGAAAGTTTTAACAAATAGCATTACTTTTTTCTGATGTTTACCTGTTTTAAAACTTTTATCCGGTAAAATATTATATCTATATACATTGCAGCATGGTTCAATGATATGTTTCGACTGGGACTGATCGCAGGATTCGAACACATAAAATGTGTAACTAACTACAAAGTAGAAAAAAAACCCCAGCAAACCTAGCCATTAGCGGCTACTGACCAGGTCGTAGATTAACAAGCACACAATGTTTTCATTTAAACTCAAAATTTCCTTACAGAGACAAAGAACGTAACCTAATCAGGCTACCAGTTTTCGTTGCACATACAGAGGTACGCCTGGTCAAAAGTACCTAGTGGCGAGGTTTGTCGTTTTAAATATGTTTGTAGTAAAATTGGCTTGCCAAACGTTTATAACTCGGATCCTTCGTATTTGTTGTCGAATTTGTGTGGTACGGTAATGGTTAAAGTGACATGTCAAGTTTAGGGCAGACGAAGACGAAGTGTTGACGTCTCTATCAAATGATGTGTCACGCCTAACTTATCTTTTATCATTATTTTCTTGTTATGGCTTTGTGAAGAAATATCAAATGCATAATAAGCACGACGCAATGCTAGCCCGTATAGATTGGATCTTTTTATTCCAGAAGAAAGATGATAAAAATTATCTTATTTATTCCATTGATGTAAACATTGATTATTTGTTTCCCCAAGTTACGCTCTTGAAAATGTCATTGACTGTAAATTGATCAAGATATATGAGGAAAATGTGTACAAATATATCCATAAGACATAGGAATAATAATACTAACGCTTACACTGGATGGTATAATCACGGGAAGAAATTCTGTTTGTTAAATAAAGTTCGTTATGAATGATACATTGAGGCAATCAGATTACAAGACACAAAACGTAGTGGCAAGATATGGTTTTAAACATTTGGCAAACTGTGCAGTGTTATCATTTTTTTTATATTCGTGTAAACTCTGTCCGCTTGTCAATATGTCATAATTTTTTGGAATCCGGAACTCATTATCTTTGTTGTCGAAATATTAGTCAAGGCAATATATGTTAAATTGTTTATATCCCAGTTGAAGTTCGTACTCTCTAAGAATTGTAATCATGTTAACGCCACAACGAAATGGTTAGCTAAAATACCACTGAATGTTATAAAAGCTCTTATTGCCATATGCATAAATTTAGAGGCGCGAATAGCCCCGTGAGGCTGCAATCTCTGTGTTAATTAAGGCCCTGTGATAAAAAATAACCCTGTACAGAATTAAAAACAATATTGAATGACGACAAGAAAAATGGCAATATAAATGTAATGTCAAGAAGAAGCAGGTTTCCAGCTGAACATTAGAAGATTTTTCGGCATTAAGAAAAATACCGAATTCTGACTAGAGAATAGCTTCTCTAGTCGCTCTTGTACATAAATCAATATAAAGAAAACTAACATTTGATAGTCATTTGGGTATCGAAATAATTTGGAGGCATCCATTGTCGACTTATGTTAGATATATTAGCCATAGAGTGTGTTTTATGAAGTCACTAAAAAAATTTGGTTTCTATGCGCTACATGCAAAACAAACATGTTTCAACGATCCGACTAGGTATTATCTGGCCGATTCGTCTTACTAGATTGACATTCCATTGACTTCTTTCGAGATCTTGTTAAACCGTGAAAAGCCAAACCGCATAAAACTGTGTTATGATTCGTCACGTCACTTTGTCAGCTCCACGAAACTTTTTTCCAAGTAATGCATTATTGTGTTATGGAATTCAGATCTCGTTGTACACTAATCGTCTTCGACAGGCCCACTTGTCACATCCAATCAATTTACTCTGGTTTAATGGATATTCGATGTCTGTTGTTGGTCGTTGAGCTTTAACATGCTCAAAAAACGGATGATCCCTTTTTTGAAATCGTGAGAAAAACCGAAGGCTTATGTGTGTGGTTAACACCGGGACAATTAATGACACGGTTTTTGTTTTCTTTTGTAAGTTTTATGGGTTTATCATGAGAAAATATAAATTGCTGAAAGTTTTATTTTGTATTTAAATTTCAGGAAAGATATAACGGGTGTGTACAGTATTTTTTTATATAAAAAACCTGGTTACTTAATTTATCGAAAACATAACTATATATGTTTACGTGTTTTTTCAGGTCTCTGTCCACACCTATACTCGAATACATTCTGCCTTACTCCGCCGTCTTATGTTTTCCAAACAATACTAATCGATATAGACTGAAGCGGGCACTCCCTTTTATTGGCCTCTGAGTTCCAAGTTTGTATTGTGGTAAAGAAAGTGTCTCCGACTTAATAAAAGGACAGGTCTCAAAACTGCCCGGATTGTTTTTAGATGGTGTAACATCACGAACGATTTTAACCGGTGACACGCGTGATGTTTTGCTTATCTATTGGGCATCCGACTAGAAAACATTTATCTGTGTCCTTCAGTCGCCCCCCCCCCCCCTCTCTTATATAAAACAGTTTGCAACATCATTTTAAAACGGTGGTACTGTATGCCATTTAAAAAAGAAATTATTTATTTTATATGTAGAAACTGCTTAAACCATTGAAATTTCGAACTATTATTCTAACGAATGTAATCAACTTACAGTTCAAATCATTAATGATTGGTTCCGAAAAGAACGTGTTAATAGTTTTTCAACTCAAAACAATTGTGCAGCTAAGTGAAGGTAACCATCGATGGGGGTCTATTATTAAAGTGCAAAATAGTCCGAAATACTTCTTGAAAACACAGAATAAAGAGTCTTGACTTAATACATTTTCCAGTTTAATTTAACCGATTGGCTTTATAATGTATCCGAATATGTACTGAATTTCCGATTCACTACATGTATTAGGGTTCCCTTTGATTTTCGCTAAACTTCACATCAGAGTAACCCTAAAACCAGAGCGAAGTATTGAAGATAGATGAGTTACTGTCAGTACCTATATAGAACAATTGTGCAGTCTTCCATGTGCTTAGGTGACTCGTACAGCGCTGAGAGTAACAGACCGACAATCTGCCTACGTAAGGCTGAACTTAAATAGTCCGTTCGATTAGCAGGCGCCCTCTGGCTAAGGGCAGTTTGTTTGAAGAGAAGCTTCTTAGCACTAGAGGAAGATTAACTTTCCAATAGTATCAAAATACCTCCCATTTTATGGTGATGCTAGTGTCAATTATTTTTGGAATACAACGCCATCATATAAGTGAAGTATCTTAAGTACGGCATAAAACACCAATCAATCAATCAATCAATCAGTTAGAAGGCGATTTATCTGCAGTTGGTGGCCGCCACATGACATAATTTTTTTGTAACTGATGCGTAATTTTATCCTCTGAAATTATAAGACCTTACCCACTAGAGAATTGACTGCGGCGGTACATATACTATCTAGAATGACTGTTGTCAGCCAGGAAAGAACGACTCGACGGCCCTACAGAGCGCTATACAGGCGGATTGCTAGATTCGCAACGTTTTCATTAAGTAGGTTTGAGCAAAATAGGTAGGCAAGACCCGTTTAAAACATTATATTTCTTTGACCGTGACTATCATAGTAAATATAGGAAATATCTAACATTGCAACCATTGTTACACTGAAGACCAGTAGAGACACAGAGATAACTGACAAGTCGAGTTTTGTGGCGCTCTTTGTTGCGCCCAGAGAAGTCTGTTGCAAGTGCCGCTTCTTTGTCTCGTTGATCAAAGCTAACTGAACCGAAGTGGATCTAGTGTCATGGCGACCAGGGGCTGAATTTAGCTAACATCAGATTAAATCACTGATAGTGGGTTAGTGATAGGCCTTCAAAATGACGTCATGTAATGTCGGATTAAATTTAATAACACTAAGAGCAAGCGAGCAGATTACAACAAGTATTTACCTGGAAATTAAATATCGTCTCAGGTTGAGCTAGTTTGTGGAACAATGGCAAAATGGCAAATTTAGTTAGAATACTGACACCATATTGTTAATAAACCAGGTGTGTTTTCTGTTTGGGTGATTACAGTTTTTGTCTAGTGTGCATCATTAATTGCGTTTAAATCTTTAAAAGTATCGCATAGTTCCAGTTCACTGAAAATGCGACCAATCTGGTTTAAACTGCGTGTCAAATGAAAACTCATATACAACAAATTCCTGAATCTCGTTTTGAAACCCCTAAAGATCCCCATTGGTAATATGTTGTTCTGTTGACATTAATAAAGTCTGTAAGATACCATTTCTCAAACAAAAACTATAAAGAGAAGTTCTTCAAGAGTTATTGCTACTTCTCAATCATATGGCTGGAGCAATACAACGTGAAGTTAACTTGTCGTGTTTACGTGTCTGTAGTATATGGAATACAATTGACACATTTTACCCATGTACGCGTAACGAGATAGTTAAAATTCCAAGATAAAAATGCGCTACGGGAATCAAACACATGTTTACGACAAGGTTCTTTCAGTTTCTGCTATGGTTATAATTATATAAAATAATGGTCGGTACAAACACGGGCCAGTCATCTCGACGTAGTTCTGACCTATGGGTTATGATGAATTACAACGGAAGAAGAAGCGCGTAATCTAATGATTTTCAACATTTGGTATGAATGATTTATTGGGGTAGAAGATTGATGGATGGCTTTATCCTATTTTGTATGAAGTTATCGAAAACAATCTTTGGCAGTGATGCAGAGTTATGTCACTCACACGACGGCGTCCCAACACTGGCAACAAAAAAGACAAGACAGTACATCCACAGGAACAATAGAAAGACATCAAAACAGATCAACTCCATGTTGCTCCTTAGCTCAAATAGCACCAAGACAAAAAGAAGCTCCCTCCCCATCCGCCGCGGTGAAACACGCATTCATTATTTGATGAAATAATTATGAATTGGACAATACGTTCCCTATATGTGTATATTTGTGAATCGATGTAAAGGGCTATTTTTACACGTTGAAAACAGGTTCAGAACTATTTACCATTTAAACCATCACCATATCACCTGGCCCTCTGACTAAGGGCAGTTTGTTTAAAGAGTAGCAATACTTTCTTTACTTAGCACTGGAGGAAAATTAACTTTCCAACATTATGGAATGCTTCACATCTTGGTTGTGCTAGTGTAAATTATTGATGGAATACACCGCCGTCATAAAAGTGAAATACCCTTAAGTATGGCGTAAAACAACAATCAATCAACCATATGATCTAAATAAATTTCAGACACACTATGTTAATCGGCCGCAATCGGTCAGAGAGTGGGGTACCCCCCCTCTTCCTACGAAGATGTTTTAAGAATTGCATACCATGGTGAATGGAGAGAGCACCTGATAATATAAAGCTGAATAAGACTGATACGAATTTTCTTGTTATGTAGCATTAGGTTCTCTAGTACTCTAATGTATGTCTACATACATGTTTGATTGGGGTTTAACGTCATACACTACATACATGTATAAAGGTTATTAATGACATACAAGCATACTAAGCAGTATTTTAGCTTTATGGAAAATATGATCATGTGTGTCCTGGATTACCAGATTAATGGTGGAATAGACAGTCAAACGTAACCAATTACCAGCCAGTCGTACGTCTGACCTGGTTCTGGGTTTCTGGAAGCTCTTTTGCCATTGATGCTCATGGGAACATTCTCTGTGATTTTCTGACCATACTGAATTTTGATCGTTGGTATTTCAACTGTTAATTGAACAGTTACAGATATTTGACTGAATGATAAAACGTTCAAGGCCCAACTCATCAGTGCCTCGGCTACATGAGCTAGAGGACTTGTATCCATTGAATCTTGTCTCACTAATGAAGTATGTAACAATGACTCATGCACGTAACATGTAGATGTTCAAAAACGGAAGAATTTCCATTTTAAGTGAATTGACTGAATTGTATTTTTCCCCCTCATTTTTTGAACATCTACATGTTGCATGTTTCTATTCAGTAACACTATTGAAAACAATCGGTGACTTAGTAAGATGTATTTTTTGACATACGCATATTTGGATTTCTGCTGATCACATCATCAGCAATATTTTCTAAATCCTGTTTTGTTAGGTTCTGAGCTTCAACCAGCCGGTTTCTCAAATAAGTTTTTGTTTATCGCAGTTGACTGAAAACTCTCAACAGCACTGCTAGAGAATGGAAGAATAACATAGAGGTACAAAATATGAGTCATGCATGGACATTGTTCTATGGCAATGGGATCAAGGCCATATACAAATCTTTGGCATTGCATGCTAACTTGTTTCTGTGCTGAAGCCTTAGTCTTTCAGAACGAAAACCGCTGTCGATTAAATTTTTTAAAATTTTTGTGAATTGTCTTCAATGAAAACTTAAACTGGAAAACACATATTGAATTCATACGTTAAAAAATCGCTAGAAACACTGGTGTCATCAGCAACGTTAAGCAACATATCAATAAAAAGTCCTTATTCATTCTTTATTATTCATTGATATACCCATATTTAACTTATGGGGTACCTTGTGGGGTAACACATACAGGTCTCATCTAAACCCTCTATTTCTAGTTAAAAAACGAGCCGTTCGCGCAATCACGCTGTTCGATTTCCATCTACCATTATTCAAAACAAACCTTTCTTATCTGTTGGCCACAGAGAACGGAATAATTTACCAACTGCGTTCCGCGATCTAGCATCTGCATCCCTGTTTAAATAAAAGATTAAAACACTTACTAGAATCAATATCTCAGTGCTATTAAATTAAACTAAAGTAAATAATAAATCTATTTTAGCTGCATTTTAGTTTATTTATTTATTTAAATAAATTGTGTATGAATAAATATTATATTAACATGTATTTATATTTTTATATGCGTATGCATGGTCTAATTGTAAATATATTGTTTGCATACATGTGCAAATATATAAATATACCCATACCCATTCATAATTCAACGTCATTTAATTTCTTTTACGGGATAGAACAAGCTCCTCGAGGCTTTATTCCCTCCATTTAGTTTTTTCAAATGTATCTGTATATTAAATTATTATTGTTTATGGTGAATACAAATCAAATCATATCATATCATATTCTAGCAATTTGGCTATCTTACTGATGAAGTGCCTTCTGTCTCGAATGGAATGACCACTGGAAAAAACGGTGCGCATTCCTCAAGGCAGGAGACATGACTCATTTCAGCCAGACATGGTGGTTTGTCTGCTCCATAAAACTCACATATAGTCCTCAGCTTGGCATGGACGGGGGTTTGCCAGTCATCAGAATGAATGTCTGCATGAATTGCTGGTAAATTTCTGCGGTCGACAACGGAAAGAGACAGGACGTTTTCTGGTAGAATAAGACTCTGTTCAATCTCTTTGCTAGAAGCTGTCAGGAAAGGTTCTCTTAAACGCGACAGGCTTTTAACGGAGTCTTGCTATTTCCATTGCCTTGTCAAAGTTTTCTTGAGTGAATGTTTTATTGTGCTGGTTTCCTTCAGACATGTGACTGAGAGTAGTTTTGGTCATTTCAATAGCATCTTGTATGTCTGTCACACTTAGGTTCTCGTCAATTTTCTCTACAGTTAGAACGAGATATTTGACTGGACCATTGAGGATTTCATGCAATAACAACATGGTATAAGAATGAACTTTGGCTCTGGTACTTCGGCCAATATACCAAAAGCTTATAATCTTTCTTCTCCTCATAGGATGTGACTAATGTTGAGCATATAACATTCTGGTGGTTGAAAAACTCCTTACAGGCTCTACCACGTGGGAGCCATCTGGTTGCTGACGGCTTTGACATCTTCCTCCTGGTACAATTTTGCCACCTGGATCAGGTAGCCTGAAACAACTGAAGATAAAAGAAATTTCTTCCACAGGGCCAATAATGTGGCATCAGTTGTCGGTATCACAGGGAAATCCTGGGAGAGATGGACAAAATAAATCCACATCATGTATGGGGAAGAGTCTTGTTAGGCCCCCTTGTCTGCCAGACATCACGTTACAGTTGTCTGTACACAGGAATCTCATATCTGCAATAGAAATGACATTCTGCTCAAGAATTAAACATCTCTATGAATTTCTTTAGAGATTTAGCATCGTGATGTGGCATGTGTTTAGTGGTATCCACCATGCCCAGGAAATTCTCTTTGACAGTATCTTCGTGTGTAAACATAGCACACAGAGCCATGTAGTTGTGCTCAAGGAAATATCTGTGGTTTTGTCCAGTAGCAGAGTGAATAAACGAGAAACCCTTATGGATGACATAGTAGACGGAAGTCACAACTCCGAGAAACGACAAGATACGCATGTTAAGTTTCTATATTTCGGTTTATTAAACCGTCATAATTTTAACAACAGAAATATAGAAACTTAACATGCGCATCTTGTCGTTTCTCGGAGTTGTGACTTCCGTCTACTATGTCAAATTATTCAGTGGGAAGCACAGTTTATCGATCACAGTAAACCGCTTTCAACATAATTGCTTATTGCATCCACGTAAAATTCCTTTGGCAACTATTGTGTGTTTTTCAAGAATTTGTGAACCACATTTGGAAACGAGATGAACAAAATCCAAGAAATTAAGTGTGTGGGCCCATTTTGTTTTCACTAGAAACACTGTTATCTTTAAGAATGTTATTAAAAGTTTCTTTCTATCCCTTTAGTTTCTTTTTCTGTTTCCGCTGCCTGCTGACTTATCATATCTAGCACAGCACATGAAATATATTGAGAAACACATTATTTTCATTACTTAAAACAACACTTAGGAGAAATCAAACAGTATCAAATTACAAGTCAGTTTCTTAAGTAGTGACATGTTTTCTATCAGTATCACTTCCAGCATATTAGCGCGAGTAAGCCTCGTCTACATAGCAGGATTTATTTATCCCCTTTAAGCAGGTCCTCGCGCATGTATGTATGGTCTAGTGTGTACCACTGCACGGAGAACAATCCACATGCGACAGCGACACTTGTAGGATTATCTCCCTTACCGGAAGTTTGTATCTTGCCGGCAGGCACTCTGCGGTAATTCGCTTTGAGATACATACAAATGGATTATTCATTTAAAAAAAGAAAAAAAAAACATCTCATTATTGCAATAAACTGCTGAATTGATTTTATAAGGCGTCCGTTTTACAGCCTACATCTAACCCTAAGTATGGAATTTGGGAAGATCGTTATTTTGCAAAGGAATTTCATCTTCTATTCTGATATACTGGTTCAGTTTAAAAGAGGCACTTTTCCTGACACCTTTTAGTTTATATATATATATATATATATATTCATTTGTTCAAAATATATATATGCCAGAACCAGGCTTTCGGATTTACTCAAACAAAAACCAATTATGAGTAATATCTAGATCAAAAAGATGCTAATTTAGCGCCCCTGTGTCCGTGCTTTATGAAGAGAGAAAATCGCCGTCTTCGCCGAATTCGGGACTCACTTTGCGGTGAGCCTCTGTAGCTCAGTTGGCAGAATGTTGGGCCAAAGGTCCCGGGTCGAATCCCGGTCAAGGCAAACATATTTTTCTCTCTTCATTTATTCAAAATATATTTATATGTATATAGTCAGTGCTTTATGCAAAGAGAAAATCGCTGTCTTCACTGGGTTAGAATCCATTCTACCATGAGCCTCTGTAGCTCAGTCGTTAGAGTGTTCGAACTGTAACCCGAAGATTCCGGATTTGAATCTCGGTGGAGGTAAGCAAATTTTTCTCTTTTCATTTATTTGGTTTGCCTAAAATACAATCGATTCGGGTCAAAATAAGGGCATTCGTCATGAAAATTTTAATGTAAATCGTTAACAATCTTTGAAAACGGAAGACAAAAATATGTTGTTTAATGTAAGTGTTGACCAGCATTAGTTGTTGACAATTTTTGTTAAAAGGCAAAGATTGATAAGTTAAGAGTGGGGATACACATTAGAAAACGTGTTTTCAATATGATTGAGTTTGGATGTGAAGCTGATGAGTTGTTTTAATGCGGATCACGAACCGGAATCAGTTTTTTGAAGTTTCAATACTCCCTTTGTCCTGTTGAGATTGCGGGCGTTGCCTCTACAACATCAATAATCTTATTGTAACTTAATGTGTTTAAATAAATCTCAATAGCACGGATAAGGTAACCTTTCAGAACGATTAAAATGTTTCAGGTTTAAAAATCTTTTTTGACAAATGGCTAGAACATCAGCTCTACATTGATTGACCTCATGATTTTGTTTAAGGGATAGAAACTGTCTTGTTGCGATCAACATGTTTGCAAGATGTGGTACATAATGTTATTTCACTCATGTAACATGGTGCCAACCCAATGGGTGAAGGGAACCACCCACAGCACCACTGGCAACAAATAAAGACAAGACGGGACGAATGTGGAAGTAGACAAATCATGGTGCTGTTGCGTCTGTAAGAAATTGATAGCTTTGTTTGTTTGATTGGGGTTCAACGCCGTACTTACGTTTATTTCACTCACATGAAAGCGTGCCAGCACAACCGGTGACGGAAACCAACCTCGACGCCACTGGCCCGATCAACATGTTTCCGTCTAATTTAATAGGGTATTTGGACATTATATTACTACTGTACTTCTTTCATTTGTTACCAGTTTAATCGTCAGCAGCCTATCGCTTCAAGATAATAAAAGCGTTAGTTCTGAACTCCTGGCCAACAAATGTCTAGCAAAATTGCACCCTTTTGTGTCCGCCGAGCAGCCTGTATACCAGTGTTCATTTCTAAGGCTTACGTATTCTGCTACTTGCTGGTCTCGTCGCGCGATCTTAAATTATTTAAATGGTCTAATTTAACGGCTTTGTAATAGGTTTCTTGATTACTGTACTCAGTTTCTGTTCCACATGAATCTTGCGACAAATGTGTATTGTGACATGGTTTACTTTGTTAACATCGATTAGAGAAATCAGATATCTGCGCAAGAAACCTAACATTTTACCATCCAATAGGTGCATTAAAATAACAAAGGAATCCTTCTGGAATTCAAAGTGATATCGAATTATTACCGGATTTAAAATGTAATCACGCCAATCGTAAGGTCGTAAAATTCATTCTAACCCTCTGCGGATTGCGTGCCGTGCGCAAATATACATAAATACGCACAGCCTGTAGCGGTCATGGTGAGACGACAATGACCTGCATTGTTTATGGCTGTTCCAAGTTACTCCCCGGACAATAATATCCAGCTTAATACGCGTGTGTAGGGCTTCAAAATATCTCTTTCAAGAAAATTTAACCTACCGCAATTCAATAAATTTATTTTGAACAGGCTTTCCACAAAAATAAATTGTCAGGTTTCATAAAATAGATTACAGTTAATTTATCGTCTGCGTGTATGGCCTGTCATCTGCTTCGTAGGCTACAACATGTCGGCATCTGACGCTCCTCCGAAATTTACCGTGGGCGAGAATGTTTTTAATGGAGATGCACAGCTGTGCATCATACGTAAACGACACCAACCAACCAATAGCTTTTGGATGTACGACGTCCTAAATATGGTTACAAACCAAACTAGACGACTTGCCGAATGTTTTCTCCAGCCTCTACCAGTTGAACTGGAGAATATAGAAGATATTTTTAATTCAGACTTTGACTATGAAACGGACCAAACCGAAAATGAGAGCAGATTTTTAAAAATTAGAGAAACTGAATTAGTTGTACTGGCAAATCAAAGGCATGAGAAAACTACAAAAAGTCAAACATCTTGGTCCATCCGTACATTTAAAGGTATGCACAAATAAGATTTTTAGATTATTGTTAGTTAAATTTGCTACATATAACCTAAAGTATTCCATAAACAAAAAATAAGCATACCATCAAACAAATATTAACTCAATTAACGCAATAACTCAACTAAAAGTCTAACGTCAAGAATTTTTTTTATTACAAATGCAAATGGTCATTAAATAATTCATCAAAAACTTTTAACACAGTTTAAACACACAATAATTCAAACAAATTTAAATTGTAGATTGGCTTTCTGCTCGAAATGAAAAATCAGAATTTGAAAGCTTGGCACAAGACCAGCTGAATAACCTTCTGAGAAGGTTTTATGCAGAAGTCAGAAAACAGGATGGTGGTCAATACAGCAAGACCGGCCTTGTGAATTTACGTGCTGGAATTCATCGCCATATAACAAGCCCCCCCTTTAATCAGGATTTTAATATTCTGCGTGATAGGAATTTTCAGTCCGCTAACCAGGTGTTTGAAGGAGTAATTAAGAATATGAAGCGGGATGGAAAGGATGTATCAAAACACAAGGAACCCATAGGACCTGGCGACCTTCGAAAACTTCGCGAGTCCGACACATTGAGTCCAAACACACCACTAGGGCTACTTCGAAAATGTTTTTTTGACATTATGCTTCATTTTGGGCGGCGTGGACAAGAGGGATTAAGGAGCCTGACAAAATTATCTTTTACATTGGTAACTGATGACGAGCAGAGAAAATATTACACCTTGTCATTTAATGAAAAAGACAAAACCCATATTGGAGTCAATAAAAAAGAAACTGTGAAAGTTACAAGAATGTATGAAGTGGCCGCTGATCCCTTTTGTCCAGTCGCTTCCTTGACAAAGTATCTGTCAAAGTTAGATCCAAAATGTGACAATTTCTTTGTGTATCCCCTTAAGAATGTTTCCGAGGGCGATGCTGTATGGTACACAGTAAAACCAATGGGACACAATAAGCTTAAGGTTATGCTCAAAGATATTTCACATGATGCAAAACTGTCCCAAGTTTATACTAATCACTGTCTTAAAGCAACCGCAGCTACAGTATTGGCTCATAATAATGTTCCTCTCCCTGGTATTATGGCAGTAACAGGTCACCGAAATGAATCCAGCTTGAGATCATACATCAATGGTCCATCAAATTCACAAAGAGAAAAGTATTCTCACATCCTTCATTCTGCTAGCAGTAGCACAAATACCCTCAAAAGCACTGCATCAACATCTTCTGCAGGTCCTATTGTTTTACAGGAGGCAGCTGAGCCAAGGGGCGATGACACAGTTGGCCAGTGTCACCATTTGTCTGGTCAGATTGGTGGGTTTGCTGCTGGAATGTTTTCTGGTGCCAGTTTTGTTGGAGGGAATTTCACTTTCAACCTTCAATGCAACCAGAAAAATTGATTTAATTGTTTTGCATTCGTTTATTATAATTAACAGTATTATCACATTTCAACTTATTTATTATTTAATATTTATATTATGTATTTAAATGTATGCTTTTGATAATACAAAAGCAAGCAATTTCTAAGCCGCATCAGGTTTGTCCAATATTAAAATAAATGAAAACATTACTGTATATAAAAAGAATACATGTACATACTCAATAATTTATTTTTTCACTATTATCTTATAGTTTAATAACAACTTTATGAAAGCTGTGATACCATTTAGTTTTCATCTAAAAGCTCCAACAATTTACAATGATATATTGCACTTTTTAAAAGGTTTGAGATCGAAAAAACAAAACAACCAATTGATCACCTATGATTAATCAGAAAAATTTGTAAAACATATTTTTTTGGGTGTTCGAATTCTAGTTATTAACCTTTTCAGCGGATTTTATTTTGGAAAGTTATGTTGAAGACATCATTCTGACAACAAATGTAAAAAAATATATATCAGTTGTCCATATTCTGTTTGTTAAAATTATATATGCAGCTTTAGGACACTTACAAAAAAGCAGTTCAGAATTCCTGCACACTACCGTACAGAAGAGTTATTTCCATACAGTTAATTTCGGGAAATCTCTGGTACTTTTGCATGAAAATAAAACTTTGTACGTGATATCGGTAAGTTTATCACAGGTGTAAATAAACTGGATACGTCTGTGAAAACAAAATAAAAAAAGATTTCTTACCTGATATGAAGAATTCCTTTTTTGTGTAGAATCTGTTGTCCTTTGTCATATAGGCCTTGGGGAAAGACTTCTTCGGTGTAGTTACCTTAAATCACCAAGCGTACATCGTCGTTATTTACCAAGATAAAAAATACGTTGTCCCTTAGTCTGACTGGCCGTGTCGTTTTGTTTTTGATTATGCTTGGCGACGAAAGTTTTTGCCCGACAGAGAATAACTCAAGAACTGTCATCCGAGCCCTTCGGACTAGGTCACGTTTTCTGCTAGGAATTTCTCGAATGTAACTGTCAGATTCCTTTTTACTTGTTAACATACCAGTCAAAACAGTGCGGTAAGCTTTGCGAACTAGGCCAAATACGACATTATGGTCAAATTAAGTACTGTACAGAATACAATTAAGTGAAATTTGAAGTGAAAAACGTGCGGACTGCAAACCCACATATCTGCACATAGCCAGGCGGGATCGGTAAGTCATCTAAGGACACACATTTCATCGATAAACAACGACGATGTACTTATAACGCAGAATAGGTGATCTAACAAGTGTCCAATACTACGGTTGGTAATTTCTCCGTTATCCAGAACTGATCAGCATCTTAAATAATAACTATATTATATTATATCTCGATCCGTTCTCCATGAATTACATCAAGCCTCGCCAACGGCTTCTTTTAAAATGGCGCAGCACATGTCGTTTTGACGAGGTGTCAAAATGACGACAGAGGTCTTAAAAACCTTAACTATGACCTATATCGAGGGGTTAAACCCCTAACCAATGTGTGTCTAAAGAAATGGAATGACTAATGGGTATTGCCTTGACCCAAGTACGGTCGACAAGAACACACGTCAATATGTTGTGAAATAGTTCCATCAATCACTGTTGAAACAGTGAGGCTGAAGGTCATATTTCATTAACTAAATTGTTAAGGAATCATTTTAAAAGAAATTTTACAAACTGATTTCAATTAATCTTTTTTTGATTCCTCAAGTTAAACTAGAAATAAAACAAATGTTGCACGAATTTTGGACTGTTTGTCCCGAAGAGAGCAGTGACTAAAACATCTATATTCCGTTTACATGTGTGGATGGAAATAACGAGTCAAAGTGTTGCTTCCAAACGTCGACAGTGTTTTGGTAGTGTTAAAAATAACCAGGAAAATATGAGCCGATGGTTGTAAAACACCATCCAAACAATCAATCAATCGAATAGAACAGCACACGTGATTATGAAAAGAACTTAACTAGAAGCACTAAATAGCGGTTATGCAATGTCGGGTTTTATTAAAAACAACGAAGGACATTTACAAAGCAATCAAACTGTGTTATAATCAAACTTAATACCATCTTCTTAATTAATAGAGATAGCTCATGTATGTTTGATAATCAAGTTAAGTGGTTATTTTATGTGGAACAAAGTTAAGTAATGCAAACAACCTTAATCAGCACACAACAAGCAATCAGATAGAGGTTTCAAAATGTTTAACGTATTGACAAGTTTGGTGTTCGCATCATTCGGAATTTTGTCATGCCCCCCCCCCAAAAAAACAAAAAACAAAAGGAATATTTATTTACTTTGTTCAGGATAAAGAGAAAGAACGTTTTCACATGTACCGTCGTACGCATTTTTTGTTTATTTCGATAATAAACCCTGAGCTTTATATCTGGGATATTCGTCAAAAGAGAAACATATTTTTAAGTCTATTGATATTTTTTAAGTGTAGGAATACAGGAAAATACATTGTGTCACCGTATTAAAAGTTTATATATAACCTTTCTGCGTAAAAAGATATTTCATTTTAACACTGCGTTTATATCCAGAAATTGGTTTGTTAGAAAATATAAAACGAACCCAAGAATCTACTAACCATCTTATGAATCCGAATATATGTACTTTTTTTCACCGTTTCACAGGGTTGGGAGGGAGCTTCCTGTTGCCCTGGTACTTTCAGAGCTAAGGGACAACATGAAGCCGATCTGTTTGTGATGTGTTTATATAACGTCCTGTGATTGTCCTGTATTTGTTCTGTCTTGTCTTTGTTGACTGTGGTTTCGAGTGTGCTTTTCTTTACACATTTGGCTGGCACACCGTCATGAGGGTGAAATAACCTTAAGTATGGAGTTAAACCCCAATCAAACAAACAAAACGAAACGTTCTATAAACGAGGGAAACTACAGACGGATATAGACCGGCTATCTTGCTTCGGATGTGAAGACTTATCTTCAGGCACTTTGTGACGATCGAAAGTCCACATTGAGAGGGCATGAACAACTTTGGTATTTTACCCCAAGGAAACTAGAAGCTGCTAAATATAGCTTTGGGTGACAATAAATAATCTGTTGTCTCCGTAAAATACACGAACCAACGATCTCTCTTGTGTTATTCGGGTTCAAGAAAGACGGACACTTTCAACATCTACCCACATCTATCGGTTTATTATTGGTTTTATGACAAAATCATACATTTAGTTTCTAGGATATTACTGAATAGAAGTCATTTGTTTTTTTTGTTGACGTAGTTAAGGCATCTTAACTTTGTAAATGAAATCCAGTGATTCAGGAAGAGATGCCGTGTCACAGTCAAGGCTACTGCTGTTAAAGTAACCATTTTAATCAGACAATGACATGCAATCGGCATTTTTTCAGCTAAACATGGCAAAGAGTTACAGTTCGTAGCGATAATACTGTTTTTACTGGCAGCTATGCTTATTTTTCTATAATAGACTATCTATCCTAAGAAAAAACCTGCTTAATGAAACACAAATTGGATAAAACGAATTAAACCTATTTCAGTTATTTTCTTTTCAAATTGACTTCGATTAAATAAATCAACTTATTTATATGCGGCAAAAAAGTGCCGTGTTCATACGAGAATAACCCAAACTGTGTACTCTAACGAACGGATATAATTTGTTAAACACCGTCATATCAAGGCGTGCCAGCCGAATGGGTGAAGTTAACCATCCTCGCCACCTCTGGCAGCAAACAAACACGAGACATTACAATTACAGTATGTTATACATTGCATAACAAACAGATCTGCTTCATGTTTCCCCGTAGCTACAAGAGCACCGGGGCATTCAAACGCTGGGGGGGGGGGGGGGGGGTTTA